>VZTY01015155.1:28326-39451 GCA_013400935.1 Turnix velox
CTGCAGAACATCACTGGTGAGTTGCATTCGCAATGGGACGTGGTGGGAGGAGAAAGACTGGGGGGCCTGCTGGCCCCCCAGTGGGTTAGGCAGGGGGAGGGATGGGTGGAGGTCAGGAGAAGTGATGTTTTTGTATTTCCATTTCTTGCCTTAATGCTCTGTGGGGTTTTTTTTGAGCTCAAAGTTTTAGCAGGACCATCAGTCCAACACCCAGCAAACCAGCTGCTGAACAGTTAGCCATCAATCAAGTGGAATTTTAAATGATTTCAAATCAAAGCTCTACTTCTTTAGACAAGCCCATTTTGTCCAATCAGCAGTTCCTCTGTTTTGATGCTTTGAAACTCCAGGTAAGTGCAAGAAGGAAGTGAATTCTTGCAAGGAGCAGAAAGAAACTTGGGGTGAATCCCACCCTTATTTCAAGATGAAAGACTTCTAGAGAAGGCATCATGGATGAGATACCATTCTGCTAATAATTGCCTAACAGCAAGCAATGTGCAACCATTCCCCCACCCCTTGGCGTGACAAATGTAGGAAAGTTTGTTTTGTAAGGAGGAAGGGCCACATGCCCAAGACATGCCTCAGCCCCTGGACCTGCTCTCAAGGGGCTATAAAAGCTCTTTGGGACTTGGTGTTCTTCAAACCATTCTTCTTGACTTCTCCTTGGTGTTGAACTGAGTAAGTCTGACTTCAATTGAATCCATTCTCTGGCTTTCAAAGGCTTTTTTAGTGTGCTTATGGTTGAGCTCTTAAGGCTTATTATTGGAAGGATCTTGTTTTCCTTAAAGGAGATGTGCTGACTTCTTTAAGCTCAGCAGCTTTGGAGGGTTTGGGGTGGATCTGGAGTGCTTCAAGAACTACTTCAAGTTTCAGAGGAGGAGTGCTTGATGGTTTTATCTATGTCTGTGATGGCTTTTCAAAGGAAGGCAGCAGTTTTATGAGCAGTTTTGAACAAATATTGCTTGGTTATTCCTTATTATACCTTGTTGGGGTTAGGGATGAAAATGTCAAGTTATTGAATCTTTATTCCTGTTCAGGGGTTGTAATAACACTTTTATATTTAATTATGGAAGAGCAAGATTTTCCTCCTCTCTGGAGGTGTTTAAGGGACTGGATTAGGCACTGGTGGGAGGTTTCCCTGCCCCAGCAAAGGGGTTGGAACTAGATGATCTTTATGGTCCCTTCCATCCCAAACTTCTCTGAATGGTGAGAATAAATGGGGTGGTGCCCCTGAAAAGGTAGCTTTGCTGTCAGCCCTGACTTTTTTTCTCCCCATCCTGTGTATTTCAGCCTTACCTCCAGCCACAAAGATGAGTTCCTACAGACAGGTCTGCAACTACAGCAGCTGCTCACCCTGTGAGGTGACCTGCCCTCAGCCCTGTGTCAATGCCTGGAACCAGCCCTGTGTCACCTCCTGTGGGGACTCCCGTGCTGTGGTCTGCCCACCTCCTGTGGTCATCACCTTCCCAGGTCCCATCCTCAGCTCCTGCCCTCAGGAGAGCATCGTGGGCAGCTCAGCCCCACTGGAGATTGGTGGCTCCTTTGGCTATGGGGGCTGCTGGGAAGGGCAGAGCTCCTTTGGGTCTGGCACTTCCCTAGGGGGGAGGTTCTCCTACCCCTACTACTCCCGCAAGTACAGCTCCTACAGCCGTGGGAGCTGTGGGCCATGCTAAAACCCCACTGGGAACCAGATCAGCAGGGACCTGAGAGTAGTCCCTGCCCAGCAGTGAGCAGAAGGATGTGACTTTCAAAGGAACAACCCACCAGGCTGCAGTGTGGGGTCCTCAGCGGTGAACTCTCTCATCCACCCTGAGAAATCAGCACAGATCTTCTCCAGCACATCCAACAGAATGAAGATGGAAGATCATCTTTCAAACTGCAGCCCCTAAAGAAGACAACCATCCCCATCAAACCCCACAGATGTATTCTGTCCTCTCTGAATTGTCATGTTCTGCTGCTGCAAAGTCCTTCTCCTGTTTCAATTAAAGTCTATATTGCATCACAGCCTTTGCCTTCTGGTTTCCTTTTCTCCTCAGCCTAAAATCATTAGAGGATGCTGCTGGAATAAGGGTTCCTTTGAAACCCCTCTGAGGCTCCTCTGGGTGTAAATCAGAAACCGAGGATAAGATGCCCTAGTCTTTGTGCATCATGCTCTTATTCACAAGATGTGGATGTCCCTAAATCCTTAGCAACTTGAATCTCAAGTCTTACATTTGCAAAATACCTTTTGGTTCATTAGCACGTCCTACTGACTCAAGTTTTGGGAAACAAAGAGGATCTGCCTTGAAGATTTGTTGGGCTGATTCATATGCAAAGATTAAATCTCAGTGAGCATTGTGAGCTCTGTGCTTGTTGTGGTGAGACATTCCAAACTGCTTTGAAAGTATTTCCTCCTCAGAATGGAGCAATTGTTGATACTTGTCAATTTGTTGAAGATGTTCCCACTCTTGGCCTTCAACTTGCTTTGTCACCTTAGCTGGTCTAAAGAATATCCACAGGCAGGGGCAACCAAGTCCCTGCTGAGGGCCAGGTAACCATGGAGAGGAGTGTCAGGAAGGTGAAATCTTCTACACTCACCCTGTAGGGCTTTTTTGGTTGTCCAGAGGGCTCAGACTTCCTAAAAATTCAGATTTAATAAGGTATTTTGAAAGTTTGTCACTTGCTTAGTGTCCCTACCTCAACTGTGAATGAATCAGTTCTCCTTCCACCAACCTTCTGCTCTTTCCTTGTCTGTTGTCATGGATATCCAGTGTTTTCTTGCTGCCAGGTCAAAACTGCTTGTTATTTCATTTACATCAGGGCAGGCAAACGTTAGAACTGAGCTGTGGTGTTGAGGAAATGCCATCATCCCTGTTGGTTTCAAAAGGTTGAGCCTGATCCCAGCCTCTCCGTGGAAGCAAGTCATTTGGCTTCAGGGCAGCAATTATCTTTCCCATAAAATCAACATAATAGCAGCCTGCTTGCCATAAAATACCTGCAAGTGGGGAAAAACATGGGGAAAGTGTTTCACAGCAGACCTGAAACTGTTTTATGGTGGTAAAGAGAGGGAAAAAAAAGAGAGGAAGAGAAGGAACTGGTGGAGTTTATCATGGAGCTGCTTGATCTTCATGAAGAGACATCTCCAAAGACTTTGCAGAGGCTGTGATGTCCCAAAAGCTCTCCTGGGCATGCCATGGGCAAGGAGGGCTCCAGACACCAACTCAGGAGACTTTCTTGGCTGATTCATGCTGTAGCTGGGCTTGCCTCAAGCAAAACTCTAGCTTTTATGGTCCCTGCTGAGTTGCCTTCACATCAGTCACTCCCAGTTGTCTCCACAAGAGGGCAGCAGCCCCAGCACCGAACTGGGAGACCAGCCCAGCCATCCCAGTTTGATTCAGAAGCCTCATCAACCCCCCTCCATCCCTTCCATAGAGACCATCCTTCCCCAGAGATCATCCCCCAGCAAGCTGGGATTTTTCTAGCCTGGCAGCTTGATGTTTGACAGGAATGTAGCCCTTTGAATTAGCAAATTCTGCTCAACAGAGGAATAAACCCCTCTTTGTTGGGGTATTTTAATGTTTAAAAAGAAACAGCTTGCTTTAAAATGTGGTCACTAGGAAAGTGAACTTGAACTTCTGGAGCTACTGTGTGCAAATGTGTTTTGGGAGCCCTTCTCTTGAGTTTCCTGATGGACACATCCCTGTGTTTTGATCATTGAGAGGAAGGTGTCAGTACTGGGACCAGTGCTATTGAACATCTTCATAGGAGATATGGACAGTGGGATGGAGTGCACCCTCAGCAAGTTTGCAGACGACACCAAGCTGTGTGTTGCAGTTGATACACCTGAAGGAAGGGATGGCATCCAGAGGGACCTTGACAGGCTTGAGAGGTGGGCCCAAGCCAACCTCATGAAGTTCAACAAGGCCAAGTGCAAGGTCCTGCACCTGGGTGGAAGCAATCCCAAGCACAGACACAGGCTGGGTGGAGAGTGGCTTGAGTGCAGCTCCGTAGAGAAAGACTTGGGGGTGTCAGTTGATGACAAACTCAACATGAGCCAGCAGTGTGCACTCACAGCCAAGAAGGCACCAACCAAATCCTGGGTTACATCAAGAGGAGTGTGACCAGCAGGTCAAGAGAGGGGATTTTTCCCCTCTACTCAGCACTGGTGAGACCCCACCTGGAGTTACTGTGTCCAGTTCTGGAGCCCTCAACACAGGAAGGACATTGAGCTGTTGGAGAGGGTCCAGAGAAGGGCCACGAAGATGATCAAAGGGTTGGAGCAACTGCCCTATGAGGACAGGCTGAAGGAGTTGGGGTTGTTCAGCCTGGAGAAGAGAAGGCTCAGAGGGGACCTCAGAGTAACTTCTCAGTACCTGAGGGGGTCCTACAGAAAGGCAGGGGAAGGAATTTTTAACATAATATCGGATGGGAGGACTAGAAACAATGGATATAAATTAGAGGGGGATAGATTTAGACTAGACATAAGAAAGAAATTCTTTACAGTGAGGGTGGTGAAATACTGGAACAGGTTGCCCAGGGAGGTTGTGGATGCCCCCTCTCTGGAGGTGTTCAAGACCAGGCTGGACAGGGCACTGGGCAGCCTGGTCTAGTGGGAGGTGTCCCTGCCTATGGCAGGGGGATTGGAACTCGATGATCTTTAAGGTCCCTTCCAACCCAAACTAATCTATGATTCTATGACAAAACAAGAGAAAATCAACTGCACGGTGAAAATCATCAGTTTACTAGAAAAATAAAAATATGCTGAGAAGATACTGAGATAAACAGGTGTGAAATATTGACTTTTTTTTTTTTTTTTAGCCCAATGGATTATTACAGAGTGTTGGGGAATGTAACCCAAGCAATATAACTATGAACATTATATTAACATTCCACTTTACACGTGTAATACATCAGTGCGTGGTTGTGGAGCAGCCTGGCTCCCTTTGTTCTGAGGAAGTCCTGGGTTATTTCTGGGTGGGTGTAATTGCAAGGCTGACAAGGTATTTCACAGGCACCAAAGGACCATGACTTCAGTCAACAAACACCTGGACGTAGCCATTAGGGAAGAATGAAATTAATAAAAACCTTTAGGACCAAACCAGAACAAGCAGGACACACCTGATGTCCTAAATGGCATCTGCCCAGAGGGATCCACTGCTGGCACCAGCCAGGCTGAGATAGGTGCCTGAGCTTTTGATCAAGACATCCAGAAGCAAGCAAGAAGCTGGTGCTCCAGGTCCACGAGTGACTTTTAGCACCCACATGTGGAAAAAAAAAAGTCCTTTGCAAAAGCAAGCTGGGATAGTTTTTGATGCAGAAATATGAAGAACAGCTTGAGTCTGGCTCAGTTTGTCTACAGAGCAGGAGCCCTCCAAACAGGACCAGTTAGAGCAAAAACCATCATGGATGGGACTTCTACTCACTGGTAACCTGGAATTTACATCTGCCATCCCACAGGGACATTCCTCTGTGTCACCATGATACAGGGACACACACAAAACCCAATATTAGTTTTACCCAGACTTGAGGTTGCCAGGAAAAGTCTCAAGGCCACCTTCTGCTCGTCTACACAAGGCTGAGTGTCACCTAGAGAGCTTTGCAAACAAGTAGCAGAGGAAAAAGGAGATTCAGAAGGCCAATGGTTTGATGCAGCAGCATTTTAATGTGAATGCAGAGTAAACATTTGCAGAAGGAATAATGAGAACTAGAAAGAAGCATATTTCTAGAGGTGAGAGAAGCCAAAACCAGTCCCAGTCTGACCCATTTCCTCGACTTCCCTTGATCCTTCTGAGCCCGACATTCCAATCCCCCTCTTTGCTTTGTTTAAAAACCACTCTCAGTGTCAAACTGGGCAGAGAAAAGCTAAAAGCATAGACATAGATGCAAAGCCACAAGAAAAAAAGAAAGCAATAATCTAACCTAAAGCACCACTAACTGCAGGACCCTGGGTTGTTTTTTTTCCCCAGGCTTGCTTCACTCTCTGTTGGCCATGTCCATGAGTCACGTCCCGAATCCTTTCACTTCTTTGCTTGTTCTTTTCCTGAGAACATTTTATGGTTTGGAGCTGGTCAGACCTTCTTGCAGAAGCCCCTCTGGCAGGGATGCTTCCAACGGGTGGAGTAGGTGTAGGAACGCTCTGGAAGGCACTGGGAAGTGGTGGTGCACTGTGGGACACACTTGGTGACACACTGGGGAGTGCACTGGGTGGTGGAGCACTGTGGGACACACTTGGTGACACACTGGGGAGCACATGGAGCAGGACATGGTGGAGGACACGGTGGAGGACATGGTGGAGGACACGGAGGAGGACAAGGAGGAGGACAAGGAGGAGGACATGGAGGAGCACACACCTGGGGCTCACACCTGGTGACACAGGTGTTGATGCAGGGCTCCAAGCACTCAGCCCCCTTCTGGGTAGAACCTATGGGCACCCCTGACTCCAGGGCACTGGAGATCTCAGCTGACTCTGAGGAGCCCACGATGGTTTCCTGAGGGTAAGTGGTGAGGATGGGTCCTGGCAAGGTGACAACCACAGGAGGTGGGAAGATAATCACCCTGGAGTCTGGGCAGGCAATGACACAGGGCTCATTGCAGGCGGCTGCGCGGGGCTCGGGGCAGTTGGTGTCACACGGGGCAGAGCATGGCTGGGCACACACCTGTGTTTTCTCACAGGACATCTTTCAGCTCTTCTGGAGATCTGCAAGGTGAGGAAGAAGCAAATACAGAATCACAGGAGGGGACTTTAAAAACCATCTTGTTCCCTGGAGCAGAATTTCTCCCACCAGACCAGGTTGCTCCAAGCCCCATCCAACCAGATCCTGAACAGCTCCAGGGATGAGGAAGCCAGAGTTTCTCTGGGCAATGTGAAGTTTATACAAACTAAAGGAGCCAGAAAGACAGGATCAGCTCTGAGCTAAACACAAATTAGGTGGGTAGACACCCAGGCACAATAGATAGGTAGATACTCATCCCCTTCTTTGATTTTCTCTTCTCCACCGTGGCCTTTCAGAGCCAAATTCCTTCCTGCAGACACCAAATAACCTCTCTGGGGCTGCTTCTTAAGAAACATCTCCTTTCTTCTATGTAATTTGGGCTCCAGAGGTGGAGTTCAGTGAAAATTAGAATGATACAGCACCAAGAAATGGAACACTTGGTAAAACTACATTTTCAAGATGCCATTTTGGACTTATCCAGGTTCCAAATGAAAGCACCCAGTGAAGGAGGTTGTTTATTTGTTGTTTTCAGATTAAAATTAATATTTTGCTTTCAGACAAGGGGATTACTTATTTTTTTTTCCTCCAAATGAGCCTGGGTGGGGCTCAGTTTGATTCAGGCAAATTTTCTCAGATTTTTTTTCTCCTTTTGTTGCTTCAGACATGAGGCAAAAAAAACACCCCACCATCACTCACTTAAGCTTTTCCTGAGCTGAAACACTAATACTATCTTCAGGTCCTCACCTTCACATTCTAATACATAAACTGATTCTTCTTGAGATGTCCTGCTAATCCCTCTGCAGAAAGAAATGAAAGATTTCCACCCAACCTTCTGAACACTTTAAAAAGAACACTGCTTTGCATGAACAGAATGAAACCACCCAAAGCAACTTCCTGGAGAACATGCACCTTGAGTAGACATTCTCTGGGTTCCTTACTTCTCTGAGAAACCTCTTAGCAAAGCCCTGGCCATCCAGACCCATGGAGAATCCCATCTGGGACATTTCCCAACTCAGTCCAGCAACCCAGGACCATCTCACAGAAATTCTGTGTCCAAACATCTTTCTGGAAGGAAGCTACAACCATCTCACCATCAGCAACCTCAACATTTCCACAATACTTCTGTCCAAAAATTAGATAAAAATTGGAAACCACAAGTTCAGGAGCAACACTGCCTGATTTATTCCAAAGGCTAAGAAATTTTAAGGCTAACTCAAGGCTCCATGCATGAAATCTCCATAAAGTAGGTTTCTTTTCTATTATCTAGATTTCTGATGTATTTTTTCATCTCAATCCAGCAGCGCTTCTCAATGAATAATTCACAAAAATAATTCACAAAAAAAAAACCTCCTGGAAATTTCACAAAGCTGCAGAATATTGATCCAGAAAAAAAAAAAACACAAAAAAACAAACAAAAACCAAAAAAACCAAACAAAAACCAAAAAAACCCAGAAGTAAACACCAAGTTTTCAAAAATTATACTTCTCTTTTTTTTTTTTTCTCTAAAAAAAAGGAAAAAAAAGATTTTGTTTTTAAGGAAGAAAAAGCAATATCAGAATCCAACTTACTCAGTTCACCGAGGAGAAGGCAAGGGAACCTGCTGAAAGCTTTGTGATTCATGAAGGGTTTTATTTATATACCTTCCTGGACCACCAGGCTGATGCAAGAAAAGAAACGTCACATTTGTGCGTTAGGCTCCATCATTCCCCAAACAAAATTCGACGCCTAATTACAGTAATTGTTTTGCTTGCTCTTTGTCTTGATTACCCTTTTCTCACCAGCACGTGATTTGCATTCTCCCATCCCTGGATTCCTTTCATTTCATGATTTTAAGGTCCTGCAGCCCTGGAGGGGAACCAGGCAGCCTGTGGGATGCTCTTGGCCTCGCATGGAAGCCTTGGTGGTGCCTCAACCCAACAGAAGCTCCTCAGGTCTCAACCTTGAAGCTCCTTAGGGAACAGCTTCAACTCCTCGGGTCTCAACCTTGAAGTTCCTTAGAAAACAGGAGTTTGTTTTCCTTGCTTGACATCATGACCTCCAAGAATGCACATGAGCCTAACCCTAGCATTAGCACTAAGTGCTCTTGCCAGTTTGAAGCTTGTTGGGACCTGTTTACAGAAAATGTAGTCACTGCCCAACTGGAGTGTCAGGATTGTCCTGGAGAGAGACTCCTGGCAGAGCCCTGTGGTGGCCCAGCACTTCATTTGATCTTCAGGACTCTTCCAAGGCAAGAACATAACCCAATGTGAGGGTTTGATGTGTCAGCCATAGCCCTGGTTGAGCGTGAAAAGTCTCCTCCTCTGCACAACAAGCCCAGGAGGAGACAGGAGGGGAGAAAGCTCATTTTGGTTAAGGTGAGTTGGTGAGAGGAGGCAAGGATTGCTCAACCTGGTTTGGAATAAATCACTCTCTGCCCTCTGTCCCTTTTGTGGTGGTTTTGGTCACAGCAGCACCAGAAAAAATGCTCCTGAGTGTGCTGAGGGCAGGGAAGGAACTCAAAGGACATGAGCAAGAAGTTGGTCACTCTCCATTGCAACACACAAATGGGCCAGAGAAAACAGGAGCAAGCAATTTATTGAATCATAGAATGGTTTGGGATGGAAAGGAGTTTCAAGATCTCCCAATTCCAACTCCCTTGCCATGGGCAGGGACATCTCCCACCACACCAGGTGGCTCAGTGTCTCATCCAGCCTGGTCTTAAACACCTCCAGGGATTGAGGGGGCATCCTCAACCTCTCTGTGTAACCTCTTCCAGGGTCTCACCACCCTCACAGCAAAGAATTTCATTCTTCTGTCCATCCTAAATCTTCCTTCTTCCCATTTGCATCCATCACCCCTAGTCCTGCCATCCTATTAAAAAATCCTACTCAACCTTTCTGTATTGAGAAATTTCTGTATTTCTTCAGTTCCTCTGAGTTCTCCTCCTGAGCCTTCTCTTCTCCAGGCTGAACAACCCCAAGTGACAACAAGGCATTTATATATTATTGAAGATTGCTCAGGGTTTATTTAAGGATTACTTTGGTGAGGGCTGAGAGCTGGAGGAGTGATGTGAGCCCAGCGTGACCTGCTGTGATGAAGCAGCAATTCCTTCCATGTCTGAAGCACAAACCCAACCCCTTTCAGGTGACAGGATACTCTTGAAGTCAGCAAATACGCCCTGAGTTGGAAAGGTGAGTATTTGGCCATCTTGCTTTAAATAGTATGATTAGGATAACAAAGGCAGAGCTGGCTTTTAATCAAAAAAAGGGATCCAAATTCCCAAGGTGTTTCTCATTTCTGACTCAGAGAATCACAAGGGAGGCCCTGACATATATATTTGAAAGGGACGCTATGATTCAGGGCTGTGGAGTTTAATCCTGGCAGCCTGTTATTAACATCAGAACAACACTTTGCATGTAGAAAACATTAGTGGGTGTTTGCAAAACTACCTGAAAGCATTCCCCCAGAACTATCCCCTTGCCTAGAGGATCCTCCAAAATCACCCTGCTCCCAAAAGATAATTGATAGTGTAAAAGTGGCTGCAATAATAAGCCAAAAAATGCTGGATGTGCACGGAAGTGAGGGAGGGGAAAAGAAGCCAGAAAATGTTTAAGTGTGTGTTTTGGTTCTTTTCTCCTCTTTACATTCTTTTACAGACACATCCATGTGCTTGATGTTAGTCAGGAGAGTTGTCCAACCAGATCCATCCAGATGAGTCACATTGTTATGGGAAAGTAACTCCATAAAAATTAGGAGGAGGAGGAGGAGGAGCAAGTGATTGCTGGAGGGCACGTGTGGACACAAACCCAAATATTCAGTGTTTCCTCAAGAAAAATCTAAAATCCAGAACCATTCAAAGTGTGGAAATAAAACTGGTAATCTGTGTGTTCCTCCTTTCAAGAGGAGCACATCAGCCACCACGTTTGTCCCATCACACACAACTCTGTAGAGTAACAAAGGGGCCAGATTGTCCTTCAGGACAAGGACAAGGTTTCACAGAGCTACTGGGATTACTTGGAAATACAAGTTAGAAGATTAAAATAAAAACATAAAAAGAGAGTTGATTTTGAATGCAACAATGATTTTGAATGAAAACAGATAATTTGATTGATGTCCATTAAGAAGCTCCTCAGCCAGGAGGAAAAATTATCATGCACTGTGGGGAAGCTGAACTGCAGCTCAGCACAAGGTGTGAACCCCAAAATGAGTCACAGGGTGCCACATCTCACACCACAACAAAGTCCCCACTATCTCTAAAGACTTAGGATGTTGGTGGAAACATATTTCACCACAGAAGTGGTTTTGGAGGAGAAAAAGTGGAAAAGAAAACATTGGGCAGAGGTTTTGATGCAACAAAGTTTTAATGAGAGGGAAACAGGGGGTACAAGTGGTTGAAGAAGGGGTGCCCAGAGCACACAGGATGTTTCCCAGGGCTTTGGGAGGTGATGCTGCTCCAC
>VZTY01015157.1:9139-140344 GCA_013400935.1 Turnix velox
TTGCTTTTTCCATCCTCTTGAATAAGGGTTGTGATAGGTGTAGGGTTGCAGAACTGACACACAAAGAACTTAGGGGCTTGTGCAGCATTCTCAGACCAAAAGAAAAGGGAGTCCATCTCTTTCTTAACAGCTGAATACTTGAACTTTAAGGCTTTTCCTGTCCAATACCTATTGGAGCCAAATTAAGCCTTGGTGCAAATTAATCTAGGAGAGCTACAACCTTCCCTGAAGGCAAACTGGAAATTTTGTGGTCCTTTCTGTTTAAGTGATTCAGAACAAGGAATGTATTTAATCCTTTTGTACTTGAACTTATCTAACTTTCATAAATTCTGACTAGGGAGATGCATTTCAAAAGTCCTTAACTTGTAGGTCTTTAGATAACACCTGGTAGTATGTGGTGGGCATTATACTCTTGTTCCAAATAAATCAGTAATACAATTAATTAATATTAAGTTTTGTCACTTTTTTCTAGTACTTATAATTTGGTGGGCCTTCAATTGTATAGTGTGAATTCCACATCATAGTTTAATCAGTAGCATTTCAATGAGTCTTACTTGCATAAATGCAAACATCTATGACAGTTACATTATAGAAGGTAATCACTGTTCTCTATATATAAAGTGGTTATTCATTCTGTTTAAAAAAAACCCACACAAAACAACCTTCAAACCCACAAAAACAAAAAAATCTAAACTTTCAAGTTGACCTATAAAATACAAAATGAAAACTGTTCCATCTAAGTATTGGTACACCAACGTTCACTGCTGTAAGACCTTCACAGGTCAAGCACGTACACGTGGTGACAGAATCCCAGCCAATCCTTGTGCCCTTGCTGTGGCTTGGGTGGCTTCTTTCATGTTTCCCCCAGCAATGGTTACAGACTGTTACTTCAGAAGTTGCTGTTTCCCTCAGTAGTGCATGCCAGCTACCTGAGTAGGATGGTAAAAAATCTCTGTAGCCAAAATAAACCAGAGTGAGCTAAAGCAAAGGCCTGGCTCGGCTGAACAGTAAAGGAAGAAAAAGGCAAATCCAGACCAATGAACCAACTGTAAATATAAGAAAAAGAAAATACATAACATGATATATAAAATTACTGCAACTGTCAAGCAGTAACACCAGTACAATCTTACTGTTTACAGAGATTTAATGCATAGCCAGGTACCTTTCAAAGCCTGGTTTAGAACTGCAGTGATTTACCTTTGGCTTCACCACTATTACTGACTAAACGTCAGTAATTGCTGCATTCTGTGCTGTGACATGTGTAGGTCTTTTTGATTATTACACTATGCAAGGCTCAGTCAAGTCAATCTCACTGTGCAATAAAGAAACAGCTATACTGATACACTTGTACACAGGCCTCTTAAAACTGATTCTACATTTTGTATTTTGTCCTATCTGTTATGAATTCTGTTACTGCTAAATCACAGTTACATCCTTTTGCTTTCAGTGAGAAAGGATGATTTATATGTTTTCCAAGACCAAATTTGTTCTTACCGAACTTGTACTTCTTGGAATTGCCTGTAGGTGTTTCTTCCTTTTATGCTCTAGTTTGAGAAAAAAAAGTAGTACTTCAATAATTTGAAGTAAATGACCATTATGATGAGGGTTTTCTGCTTCCACCCCATTTAATTTATGTAACCATATCTCCGTAAAACAATATTATATATAAATCAGCCTGTAATATTGTTGCAGGAAAGTTCTCAAGAACTAAGAGTTGAGGTAATTTTCACACATTTTCAGATTAAGTATTTAGCTGCCATCTCAAGCAGTAACTATGATGTGTCCCTTCTCTTAAAAAGAAAAACTCAGGGTAATCAGCATCAGGACTCAACTAAATTATTTTGCAGTACTCCTTGCATGCATTAACTAAAATAGGGTAATTTCTTTTTCTTCCATTACACAGAGCTACATGGATTTAGATGTATGTCTTGGACATGTCTGACATACATCTGACTGGAAGGATGCCTGAGGTACTGTTATACATAACTGTTATACTGTGAGCTATACCATTATATAATCAAAAACAGAAACTCCAGGCCACATATCTGTGGTGATTTTGACTTAAGGTCCTTTTGCTCTTTAAATTAATGCATGTTTTTTGAATCAGATTATTTTTACATTGTTTTATGAAAAGATGGGCTTTACAATTCCATTTCAATACAAGCCTGTTAGTCAGTTGTAATGAATTTCATGTGTAAAACACTAATTTTGTATCATGCTGAATTTTAGAAGTAAGTGCTATTCTGCATCAGTTCTCTTGGTTTCACAGAAACCAAAGCGTCCTTCATGGAAAGCACTACCTTTAGAAGTAAAACTTCAGAGTACACTAAATGATGTAATTTGACAAGTCCTGTTCTCCAGATTATATCACTTATGTAAATGACCTCCCAGTACCTGAAGGGAGCCTACAAGAAAGCAGGAGAGGGTCTGTTTGCAAGGGCATGGCGTGATAGGTCAAGGGCAACAGTTTTAAACTACAGCAGGACAGGCTTAGGTTAGACATTAGGAAGAAGTCCTTCACCAGGAGGGTGGAGAAGCACTGGAACAGGCTGCCCAGAGAAGTGGTGGAGGCCCCATGGAGACATTCAAGGCCAGGCTTGATGAGGCTCTGGGCAACTTTATCTAGTGCAAGATCCCTGCTTTCTGCAGCGAGGTTGGACTAGACATCCTTTGAAAGACCCTTCCAACTCTATAATTCTATGGTAATTTATAAGTTTTATATATCCTTCTATATATGTGAGTATCATTCATATCAGGCTCGCTTAGTTGAGTTTTGTATCAGCTTTTCTACTGTTTTCCCCAGGATTAATGTTAGTCAACAAGATCTATTATTGCCTGATTAGTTTTTTCCCCTCTGTTTTTATTTGTTCCTTGTTTGGGGTCTGTAGCATTATCCTGGCTGAGCGGGAGTGGAGCCACGTTTCTGTTTGCAAAGCAGGTCCTGCTCTTCCTTGTTGCTGTGGCAACCAGCGGTCTTGTGGGCCTACCCTGTTGCACCTGTAGGCAGGTCAGGTGACCCAAACTGACCAATAGGGTATTCAATCCCATCTGCCCTGCTCAATATAAAAGTTGAGGGATCAGCTTGGCTCTAGTTCAGCTGTTTCTTTTTGGTGCTTCTTTTGCTTTTCTCCAATGGCTTACGGCTCAACATGAAACACTGGAACAGGTTGCCCAGAGAGGTTGTGGATGCCCCCTCTCTGGAGGTGTTCAAGACTAGGCTGGACAAGGCACTGAGCAGCCTGATCTAGTGGGAGGTGTCCCTGCCTATGGCAGGGGGGTTGGAACTCGATGATCTTTAAGGTCCCTTCCAACCCAAACTATTCTATGATTCTATGATTCTGTGACTGATTCTTAAATGTCTCTCTCTCTTCGATGTCTGGTGTCTGAGGAGGACCACATTAGCTCATCTCCCTTTGATCCCAGTGTGTTCTAGTTCCCATTTGTCAATGAATCCAGGCCAGAGCTCTCTCAGTGTCTGTCAGTGACATCTTTGTAGGAACTTGATCTGACTTTGTATATATTTATTTATGTAGTACCTGTTATATACCTTTTTAATTTTTCAGAGAATTTAGGGTTTTTTTCTCCTAAACTCATAACTCTCCTTAGTTCTCCTCTCCCATGGAGCAAGAGTGAAGGAGACCATCTGTCATCTTGTCTTAGGCCAGCCTGTCCTAAACCACAGCAATCTTCATAAGACAAGGTCTAGATCCCGTGTTGGTGCCTACAAGGACCTTTTGCAATCTGTAAGCATCTGATTATTTTCTCTCTGTCAGGACACAACAGAGATGGCTGAAAATTACCATCAATGACAGTAATGGAAAGGCTGAATGTTTCCCTTCTGCCAGTAATGTGACTGATGGATAGGTTTGGGCTCCCTACCCCACTGCTGAAAATAATATTCCTTTCCTTAACATTTCTTTCTTTTTCCTCTACTCCCATTAATATCATTGCCCATAAGCACAGAAATGAGTCACTGCTCTGATCTTTACCTCTTTATTCTAACACTGAAAACAGAAGTTGCTCTGGATATTCTAGGAATCAAGTATTGATCCACACATCCAAAAATTTAGTAAACACTTCAGGGAACTAAAAGCAGCAGCTGCTGTTCTTGGAAAGCACAAGGTTCTATGAAAGTGAGATTTTTTATTTTTCAGTGTTATGTGTAGATGTTTTTTTGTCTTTGAGGGAAACCTTAGACATCAAAATGTTTTATGTACCAGAAAAGTTTATTCCTTGTCTGTTTTTAGACTTACTCTTACAGTGTCATCAATGATCACAGTACTTTAAAGACAAAAATGTGTTTGAAGTTGATGCTTCATCTTAGGTAGACTCTTGAGCCATATCTAACACTCTCTTTTTGAAAGGACTGAGATCCTGGAGTGCCCTGTTAGCTCTGAGGGCTGAGTGTCAGAATATATGTGAATCATGATATGAGGAGACTGCAGTTACTTTTGATTGCAATAATAATTTATTGTGATGGGAGACGCACAAGTTCTTCTATAGAAATTTTTACAATATTTCCTTGATGCTTGAATTCATGCTACTCCCTTCTGTCTATTACGACTACTTTTTTTTTTTTTTTTCCCTTTTTGGTATTTTTGGTAAGTGTACATTCCTTGTCTTTTACTTTCTACCTTGTGAATTCTGGCCTCTGAACTAAGTATCCATAGAGGGTGGTGCAAGGTTTTTATCTCCATTGCAACTGGAAAGGATAAAGGTGCATTTCCTACACTATAAAGAAGGAAGAATTAAAAAACTACAAGAACTTCAAGTGTTCAGTGGAAATGTATAAGGGCTACACAATTACCAAGGGGTTGATATGCCACTAAATTTACAACATACAGTAATGTTGCAGTGTAGCAGTAATGATTAAGAATGCATATGGAATTGTAGACTGCATATAAAACTGGTATATGAATTGTAAACATTGGGCTTTGTATATTAACTCCCATTAATGGAATGTGAAGTGGTGACTGTATTATATTGTCAAACATACAAAATAATGATTAGTTTTGACATGCCACCAGATTAAATTATCATATATTAAAAGAATCTATACGGGAAGGATTTCAGAAGTGAAGTTAAATGTCAGAAATATACAAAATAATTGCTTTTTTCCCTCATTCTATGCACTGTGAGATTTCAAATCCCTTTGCCATTGGAATTGTTTATATGGGTGAGAAGGCTGGAGAAGGAATACGCATATGCTGATGATTTTAAAATTTACTGTTTAATAATCTAATTAGATTGAGGCTTTCACAATAGAGCAGGTCTTGAAACAAGGAAAGATTGTTATTAATAATTTGCTTTAGCTAATAATGCTGGTATTATTTAGAGGCTCATGTTCACGTAATCACTCTTCATACTCCCATGTTTCCGCTTTTGTAAAATCATACTTCAGGCTTTTTATATCACTGTTTATCTCTGTAACTAATGTCAAAATATCTTTTGTATGTATGGACCAAATATTACTTGTAACATATTAGGATTCTGCTTAAAGTGGCTTAATGTCTCTTCTGATTAAATCAGTAAGATTGAGACCAACAGTAAATCACAGATTAATTTTTTTCTTACAGATCAAGCAGTAAATAAGGATTATTTCAAGATGCCATATAATCAGGTTGCAGGGCAGACACTTTCAGCAGATAAAAGAAGGGATTAGACAAATTAATGGACAACAGATCTGTAAACAATATCAGGAATAGGCAAAGTTCTGACATTCCTGATACAACAACTGAGGGTAATGGTGCAATAGAAGGGGAGTGAATGACTGAAAGGGTCAAGGCTCAGGTGTTCTCCATAAGCAGCATCTCCTGGATCTGATCCAGTAGGCCAATTGTTCTTAAGTCAAGTAAGGATGTTAGAAATTACTAAGGTATGCTAAAATAACACAAAAATAAGACAGAAGTGATTTTGGAAAACAAAATTAGTTACAGTGGATGCCCAACTACTATGGTTATTACAGGAACAGATAAATTATACATACAGACAGCGTACTTAGAAAAACATAAATGTGAAGAAGAGAATAGAATAAAATTTTGAAGAAAGAAAGCAACTTGCCACATAAAGCAGAGAAAGAAACTGTAAGAGAAGTGTTGAGGATCTTACTTTCCAGTAACTCCAGTAGTGTTAATACTCAGCATTCCTTTAAAATAGTCACATATGCAAAGTCAAGCATTTTAACACACCAGGCTACTTAAACACTGATTTATGCATCTGAATAACTCCACACAGTTTGATTTATTTACGTGTATTTAATGTAGTAAGATTCCACCCCTGAAATTTGCTTTAAGTTCTGAATACTTTAATAAACAGAGCAGTGAGGATTGGTGAAAGAGGATTTGAATAACTGATTATTTATTAACTTGAAAGTTTGTTAGAATGAAAGCCTGAATGAAGTTAATGCAGATCCAAGTTCTGTTCTGACTTATCCTGCTGTAAATCTAGAACAATTCTACTGATGTTACTGGGATCTGGGGTGAGACAGACAGAAAAGCATTTGTTTCAGTACAAAAGGCTAAAACAAGACTTAGGTTAATACAGGATAGAACTGGACAAAGTCATTGAATGTCTTTGCTGTAAAAACCAGGCAGATACTTTTCTCTCTTTCCAAGTTTGCTCTAATACAAAAACACTACTCAAATTACATATCCAGCCAGCAACATTCCATACAAGAAAATGTGTGCATTTGTCTACAGCTCACATCTTCACCCTCTGGAAAGAAATCCTATAGCTTTTCCAAGCATTCTTTCTATAAATGTGAATGCAAACAGCTCCCCCAAATTTTCATGGCACACGTAAAAGGATGAGAAGGGAAGCTCTACAGTACTTGATGCATCTCTTCAGGCCTATCCGCATTCCTGTCAGTGATGTGTGTCAGGTCTGCCTTTTGTGTGAGTGTTTAGGCTACACATAATATTAGTGAAGTTATCCTGGAATTATGCTGCTACAATCAAATGCTTTCTAGTCTTTGAGAAAACAATGAAGCCTGCTATGGGAAGAACTTAGACACTATAGGCAATAATGAAGATACAGGACTTAGGGCAGATAATAAAGCTGAGTGCCAAGTCCTGTAGGAAGAATTATTTAATAAAAGCAGTAAAAGGGCAATGGGACCGTCAACCAGAGGAATTGTTCAGAGATAAAAGGAGAGAATGAACATTTTAAAAACAGACAGGTGCCTGCTGAACATTATGATGAACCTCCTTTATTTAACTCTTGGAGCAGTCTCTGTGTCTGGTTCATAGTATGTCACTGTACACTTCAGAGAACTAAGCTGGAAAAAGTGTTAAACCCCATGAGTATTACAGTAATTCTGTAGTGAAAATAGGAATAAACTGCGTTACCTAATAAAACACCACACTTTCAATTTTGTGGGTTCATAATTTATAGCAAATTATTTTTATCACATTTAATCAGCCACAACTTTCACAGCCACTTTCTTTGTCCTCAAGTAATCTATTAGTAACCTAATAAGAATAGATTAAAGTCCTCACAAGCAGTAATAGTCCTTTCAAACTTCCTCACTAAAATGATTTCTTGCCAGGTATTTTCCACAATGAGAAGTATTTATACCATCACTATTGCTAACAGTTCAGGAAGGTGAAAAATACTTTTCAGTCTTACAAGTTTGACCTTGACAGTATGAGCTTCAAAGATTTTTTCAGGAGCTTGGGGCAAAATGCAGGCTATACCATTAAAAACTGGTTATGCCCGACTCACATCTTGTACAGCCAAACATATGTGCAGGCAAGATGCTTCACTCGGAATGTCACAGTGGCTCCAGAGCAACTTTTGGCTTAAACCAGTAAGGGAACATTTTCAAGCTCCAAGTGTCTACAGATTTGGCAGGAACCAGGCACGCTATGGTGGTTTCTGGAGTGCTGGAGAGAAGGGTACGAGTGCTACTCTTGATCAAGACTAATCTGTTAGATCTGCCTTAACTTAACTTGAGAAGATTTTTATTTCACATGCTTGTTAGTTTATTTCTCTCAAAATAATTTTTAGACAGTGAGTAAGTCTTAGTGCAGTATTTTTTCTCTATTGGAGCAGCTTTGCAGATGAGATATTGTCTGTAGCTCCACTTTCTGTCCTAACATGTGACCTAAAATAATTATTTTAACATTTAATTTGCGTATTTTAAAAAGCAAGAAGCAATTAACTTGTAAAATTACAGACTTTGCAAGCACTTTCCAAACAATTTTTATTTAAGACTATATGTGGGTTGTTTGTAACTTCCTTGCTTACTTGTTTTTGTAATACAATAAGTTAACTTCCTACTTATTTGATTGTAGAATTATAGAATCTCTTATATTGAAAAAGACCTTTAAAGGCCATCTAGTCCAACCCCCCTGCAGTGAGCGGGGACATCCTGCACTAGATGAGGTTGCTCAGAGCCTTATCAAGCCTGGCTCTGAATGTCTCCAGGCATGGGGCCTCCACCACCTCTGTGAGCAGCCTGTTCCAGTGCCTCACCACCCTCATGGGTAAGAACTTGTTGCTAATGTCTAATCTAAACCTGTCCTGCTGTAGTTTAAAACTCGTGCCCTGTCATTCCATTGAATTGAAAACAGCCTCTCCCCATCTTTCCTGTAAGTCTCCTTCAGCCACTGGTAGGCAGCTACGAGGTTTCCCTGGAGCCTTCTCTTGTCCAGGATGAACAGCCCCAGCTCTCTCAGCCTGTCCATGGCAGAGGTGCTTTTGCCCCCGATCATCCTTGTGGCCCTGCTCTGTGCTCTCTCCAACATGTTCTTGTCCTTCTTGTGGTGTGGGCTCCAGAGCTGGATGCAGTACTCCTAGATAGGGTCTCAATAAAGCAGGGTAGAGGGGGGGAATCACCTCTTGCAATCTGCTGGCCATGGCTCTTCCAATGCAGTTCAGCATATTGATTGCAATCAATAAATTATGTGAAGCCAAATCAACTCCTGATGTGAGGGACTGAGGATACAGTTGCTCCTGTCTTTATATGAAGTGTTTGGTTCCATAGAGGCAGTGAAGTTGTTTCATCTGTCCACAAACCACATGATGGAAAGGGGGAAAACTGACAGCATTTGCTATATCAAGGAGGACTGAGCTTGACTCCAAAGCAGAACCTGACACTCCGCTCTTCAGTATGAACCACTTTTCCATGGTTGGCCTTGCATTGCTGATAGGAAAGCCTTGGGATTGTATTTAACTTAAATGCTAGTTAAAGGCTTTTGGTAATCTGTCTTTAATTTCTTAGAAAAAGTTATCACTGTGACCTATGGTTTTGCAGCTAAAATGGATCCTATTAAAATGCTAAAAGAAGTGAGCTTTTTTCCTAACTCTGATAACAAATGTTTAGCTATGTTAATGATATGTAACTTGTTATTATTTTAATAATATGTTACAAAAATGCTGAGCATTCCTCATAGGGTTGTACTGGGGCTTTGAAAGAAAGTCTCAGCCTAGATCTTTGCTTCCATTGAGACTTTGTCATTGCAGTTAATGGAAGGCAGTTAAGCAAGCAAACAAGCCCACTAAGCCACAGTACAGATTGCCTTAGAGGACAACAATTGAAATTTTGGGAAAAATAAGGACTGCTAACGTCATTGTGCTATACCATAAAAATCCGGTGAATCATGATGGCAATAAACTGACAGAATGGTACAAAACACCTTAATGAATATTTTATGAATAACACTAAAAGCCTGACCTCAGTGAAATCCGTAAGGGTTTTGCTATTCAGTGTGACAAGATTTCAGTGAAACAGAATATATTGTTGTTACTTATTTATAGAGTAGTGCTATTCATATCCTTAGTAGTTTATTTGGAAAAGAGTTGTGAGTCCCAAAATGAATTCAGAAGTTTACAGATATGTGCATTGGTTGCATTTTGTGTTGTTTTTTATTTATGAAGGTTTTCTTGTAGTAAAGTCATATATCTACTGAGAGGACAAAAACAATAGCGTGACACAGTGAGTGATATCATATTTCATGTGAGCACAGAAATAGATATCCAAAAGCTTAATTTTGTTTGGATTTTATGATTTGGTGAATAATTATGACTAACAAGAACATTAAATCTAGATTGTTGCAGAAGACGGTAAAGAAAGCAGCAGCAAAGTCAAGATAAATTAGCCCATGCAGAGCTCTGTAGTGCCTCAGCTGCACTGCTACTAGTCCTCTGGCCGTGTCACATCAAGACAGCTTCAATACTTACCCAACTTACTGCTGTCTTGTCTAAATAAACCATTTACAATAAATGATTCAAACAATTTCAAACACAGTTTTGAGCTGTGTGCTGGATTTTCTACGTGAAATTGCTTTTCAACCAAATAAAATACAGTCTAGTAAATCCAAACACATTTGAAATATTTGGACTGATTTGCATATTATTATAGGGAAGCACCATGACTTGCTTCTTCTGACTGAACTTAATTTAAAATAGGGAGCAACACCTATAGAAAATGAAAGCTCTAGCTGAGTACTGTGTCAAGCACCACCCCTGTCAATTTCTGCCCCTAGCTATCATCAGATGTCTACTAGATGTCTGTATGTTTTTCTATGGCAGGTTTATTCAGCTGTTGTCAATAAGGTCATTACTTGACTATTTTTTAGATGGAGACAGTTTATCTTATGAAAAAGTTTTATTTTGTTGTTTAAAGGATGTATTTCAGCTTTGGCTTGGCTTTTGCTGTGGGGTACAGCAAATCCTTTTTCTACAAATAAATTGTTCTAATTTACTCCTCTTGATAAGATCCTCAGGCTTGCCTGAATTGTTCAGTGTCAGAGGTGTAAAGTATACCAAAAACTATTCTAGAATAAATATTGCATATATTTGCAATTTGTGGGGCTATGTAATATAAAATAATTATTGTTGTTTGGTATGTTGCAAGCAGGCTCTGTACAGGCTTCCCACACAATGCTACCAAAACACTTCTGTCCTGTCAGGTAACACCATATATTCCACTCTTGGATTACCTTATGGGCAGTGGCTGCCAACTCAGTCTACATTTTTGTAATATTTGAACCCTATGGATCTGTTAACTTATTTTTTGTTTGTTTTTTTGCACACAAATGCTATGAATATCTGCTCATTGTGAATAATTCCTGCATGCTTGACTTTCTTGCTAGATAGCCTTTTTCCTGCATTTACTTCCATTTAAAGCCATGGGCCACCTGCTTTCTAGACAAAGGTACTGGATTTGTTTCTCCAGTTTCTGTAAATACAGTTTATTGAGGATGTTGATATGTAAATTGATCTTCAGTCTCTTTCCAAAATTTCTTAGAGCCTAAGAAAATGGTTAGCTCTGTACAAGTTGACTCTCTGGACAGTTAGAAAACATGCACTTAGTACTTTGAAATGGACATGGCCCAAAAAATATCTCAGACAAACAAAAGATGTTCTTCCTCCAGCAGTACCGGAAGGAAAAAGCAGCAGGTTGTGTGGATTGAAAGGACACCATGCCTGCTTTTATGCATTAACTTAAATTTATATTGGCTCATTCTGCATTACACACTAGACATTTTCCAATTTTGTTCCAAGTGGTCAGATAAATCTTCAAAGATGGAGAAAACAGGCAAAGTGAGTATAGGCTACTTTGGAAAGACACTGAAGACCAACAAACATAATGTTCAACCTTGCTCTCTGTTATTTGTACTAAGAGAGCTTGGTGCTGCATGTAGCTTTGGAGCATTTTTCATAGCAACCAAAAACATTTCTACCTGCCTAGCAAGACAAAGTGTTGTCCAGTCATAATTCTATCAGAATCTTGCTATCAAAAAGGGTTTGTTAATAAGGATGGTTTGACTGCAGTCAGTCCACGCATAAACATCAAAAAAATCATTGCAATATAATAACAATTACATATATATATGTTTGTTTTGGAAATGTAGTCTGTACACCTATAGGATTAGAGAAAGCCATTGAATTAATTGTGTCAGAAAGTCTATCTACCACTTATCCACCAGCAAATTGAAAAATACAGAAAAGCATATGCCTCTGAAGCAGTGCAGAGAATCCTAATTTTAATTAACAAAGTATTTAGTGCTCTGTATATTTAACTCAGAGTCAAATCAAGTACACTGGGGATTACAAATTACAGTTTTCAGAAACAAATTCTGCTACGAAGCACCACCAAGGCTATACTGATTTTTGAATGGACTTTAAAATAAATTTTAAGCACATGATCCTCTTTAAAATGTAACAGCTCATCCATTTAATTCTTCTGCTGTAGGTTCAGTTTTTCACCTTTCCTTTGGCTACAAGGCTACTCACTACAAGTACCTCTCTGCTTTCCAGCCTAATGCCTCTTCCAGATCTGGAATATTGTGGTTCTTTTACAGCTTAAGGTTAGACTGCAATACCTGTCCACTGTGCTTAACTAGCACCCCCGATGGATTCTCCTTTTCTGTCTGTTTTTGGGATGTAAGAAATAGGTGAACATGTCAATTTGGCAGTCTTATTTTTCAATGCTACTCAAATATGGCTCATTTCTAAAATTAATAGCGAAGCATTTATAGAAAGACACCAAACTAATAGCATGTTGGTTTTATTCCATCTACAAACACCCTACTTAAATTTGTTAGATTTCTGTGAGCAGTTCCTCAGTAAAAGAGTAAGTATTCACCTTGCCAAAGTTCTATAATCTGGTTTGTTCTCGGGTTTTAGCTCTGTTTGCCCAAACCAGTTCATCAGGCTCAACAGTTATGCCATTATCATTTACAGCAGACATATGTTTACTGAGGTGTGATTAATCTTGAATACATTGTCCCTCCTTGTTTTTAAATTTAACCAAAAGAGTTGATTTGCAAAATAAACACTTCATTCACTCAGTCAACTTGGCTGCTCTATTCAGTCTCACCTCAGATCTGTTCTTTGCTTCTTTGTGTTGCCCTCTGTCCTTAGTAGCAGTTCCTTCTCGACTTGCAAGCCCTTGTTCAGTGTGATTATATTTAGTCACTGTCTCAATGGACATGGACAGTGTTAAAAGTTCCTGCATGTGTATGCTCTTTGATGGATATTTGCCCAGCAGCATCATTCACCTACACTGGCTTGTCAGAGAAGCAAGAGAAATGAAATGAAACGGCAGAGATTTTTGTAAATATCCTTTTACTCATTATAGGTCTGTGTAATTTCACCTTTACTTTGAATCACTGGCAGGAGATGCAGAAAAATTGTGCTATTCACACATTTACCAAGTCCGACTGTCCAGAAAAAATCATCCAGACACACCTCTTCAAAGGGAAGCAGTGGGCATGTTAGCTGAGCAGACAGTACTGCCTTAAATGGATATCAGAAATGTGAGGATTAGGAGAATATTGACAATGTGGCAATTTAAGAGGTAGGAGGTCTGAGGTACAACAGTACCATGTTGACATAGATCAGCAATCTTTTCCACCTAGTGAGACAGCCATGCTAGGTCTCTGTGAAAGGCTTCCCATGTAAAAAACTGCATAAAGATACGGTATGAAATAATGTTGAGTCACAGGGTTGCTGTTTTAGGGGTTCATCATATCTAGCCACCCATTTGCAGGAAAATAATATCTTCAAAGACAATACCTTGCCAAAGGGAATAGAATATGGTATACCCATGCCAACTCCCATGTTACCCTATCAAGACACAGCAATGTGTCCTGCATGTACAAAAGAAATGAAATCTGATGTTTAAAGCATGAGAATTTTTTCTGTTGTCACTCAGGAAAAAGATATTTTACATAGAAATACCTGCTGTGCTGTTGGTCTGATTGTAGGTAGCAAATTTTTCATGTAATGTGAAAAAGCAATGTAATTCAACTGGAGAAACCCTTGTAATTACAGGATAACTCATGACTCAAGCATTTTGATTTATGAAAATGGATGAAGTATAATTTAGCTGCAACAAGATCCAGTATGCAAATTCCTCAAGACCATGTGAGTCGGTTTATTGATTTTTTTTTTTTTGTACTAATCAGATCCCAACATCCACTGGAGTTTCTGGGCACTAGTATAACACAAATATTATTGCTGCAAGTATTAGCTCTACTGTGGTCAATGTTACAAAAACATTTATAAAAAACAGAAAGCAGGAAATCTTCTTTAAAGAAAACTAAAACTTAATATACTAAGATTATATAACTTGACCTTTTACAGCTCCTCTCTCTTTTGGACCATTGCTGAATTAAGCCAGGTAAAAGAGATATGGGAGTTAACATAAAATTTTGACCCTATTAATATGAGGGGTGAATCATGGGGTTTTTTTGTGATTAGTAGATAAATGATGGACAGTAGAGATCTGTCGCACTGAGGTTGAACAGTGTGCACTATGCTACATCTGGCATAGATGACATAGCTGTCTCACAACTCCCAGTGCAGCCCACCCTTAGCTTTGATTGCAGCCCTGGGAGAGCAAGGAGAAAAACTTTTGCTGCTGAACATGGCATTATTCTGCTTCTTGGGTTTTCAGCAGCTCCTAGTGAGTCAGTGTTGCAGCCTGTCATTGATTGTATGTGTCACAAGTGTTTGAGCGGACTCCCAACCAGTCATAGAGCTGGAGAAATTTTTTGTCCCTCCAAAGGTGAGTTTCCCTCACGCTGACAGTGTTTTCATCATTCAGACCAGGCTGCATCTGGACACAGAAGTTAGTACTCATTTTTGTATTCAGGGACTTCTCCAGGTCTGGAGTCACACTCTGTCTTGTGATAGGCTTGTCCCACCTGAGGTATGAGAGCCTTCCCTCTTGCTATGTGCTAGCAAGTCTTCTCACTGAGTGCCAGATCCAAATAGCTTCTATTTTATATGTGGCATCATGTCTTACTGCTCCCTGCTCTCTCTCTTTTGAATCAGATACCCCCTCCAAGTATCAAGTGACTCTGTTCCCTCTAGACACTAGTTTCCCTCTATATTGCATCTGGTGTTTATCCCCATGCTATCCTGGAAAGTGGTGGGGAGGTACTTTCCAACCTGCATCATTCTCCCAGCATTTCTTCTGGATTAACAATATGCCAAATTTCCCCTCCTCCAGTCTCCTTTTATCTCTTTCCCTTTTCTTTCCCCTGGAATAACCCAGTTACTTGAAGATCCTGTGGCTCGTGTGCTGACATGAAACTTGCATGTCATGCTGACATGCTACTATCTTGTAGAAGAGTAATGAAATTACATTTTACTATGTGGAATTTTAAAAGCATATTCTAGTCCCTTCCCCCTCCACATTTCTTTGCCAGCTTCCAATTTGATCACTAGCTTGGTCTTTTTGTCCTTGCACACAGCATTCTGCTGAAAGCTTCTGTGTACCTTTTTGGATGCAGAAAGCTGTAATGTTTCATCCACTGCATTGCAGTTGTGATTGAGAAGTAGTCTCGAATGCAGTGGGTCTCCCAGAAGATTAAAGACACTATTATTAATATATTTAATGTTAATATTCTATGATAATGTTTATTTAGAAATCATATATGACATTAAATAGTGGTGCTATCACTCCTCTGAAGGACTAAACTCTCCTCTTTTATTTGAAGAGGCTCACTATTTTTTATTTAATTTCCATTCAATTTTCATGAAAACAGCTAGTGGCTTATTCCTTAGTGACCACTCTCTTACTGAAGAAATTGTTGTGTAACAAGATGCTTTATGACTGAAAGGCAAAGCTGGTCTTCAGTTTTGAGTGCCAGGGAAAGAAATGGCCACCTTAGAATGGTCCTCTGCTTGGACTTGGACTTGCTACATGAGCCATTGCTATGTGTGGTGTCATGTAGCTCACAAAAAACTTTTCAAAAACAACTTCTCTAAAATAATTCTTAAAGGACCTGAAGAGTAGAACCCAGACCATTACAACAGATCAAGAGGTGGATATAGGTAAATACTCTAATAAATATAATGGCACGCTCTTGGATTTTCTCCCAAACATGCCTCAAAATCACCAAAGCAACCACTTAACTGTGTTGCCAACAGATGATCTTTTTCACATTTCATACATTTCATGTACTTAAAAATTATTTTTCTAACCATATGAATATTATCCTGACAACTAAATGAGCTAGCTATTATATTTTATCTTTTCTCGATTGTTTTGCAGTAGTTTAAAAGGAAGATGCCACAGAGTACACAGAGGAACAGTCTGAGCCTGAGAGAAGGAGGGGAGGAAAGAACTGAAGGAAGGAGTAAAGGAGAGGAGAGGAAAAATTCCTTCTCTTAATTTCTGTCTCTATGCACACCTACTGAAGGAGGAAGTGATGTAATAGTTCTTTTTTTCCTCTTACTTTTTAATATAATATTAGTAACAGATTTTGCTTCCCAAACCTCATATACATGATATACAGGAGACAATGTTATCATGACAACAGAATTCATGACCTACTCTTCTCTTTGAGAAACTAGACATGCCAAAAACTAGTTTATTAAGTGAAGAAAGTGCTCCCTTTCTTTTATGGCTAGACACAGTTTGTTTTCCTACGGGTGATGACAGATCCCCTCTCTGTTACAGCTGAGATCTGGCAAATGGGTATTTGATGCTGTTGAAAAAAATTCTTTAAGACAAGTAAGGAAATATAAGTCTTCCTGTGAAAAGGTGCCTGTTTACAGGTTAGCAGGGGACAAGAAATCAAGGTTAAGTGAAGAGTATTTCAACAATCACCTGTTTTCAATTTATACCTGTAATTTTGGACATGCCTTTGCACATGTCTGCTATGAAAATATTCCTAAATGCAAAGAATAGTTTGGGATTTGGTCTCTTGAGACTAAATAGTTCCTGCCTGCAAGAAGATAATTATAAATATACATATCATGGCAGTACTTTATGCTAATTTTAATGTGGTATATTTTAAATTAATTTCATATTTAGATACAAATGCATCTAGTAGAACCCTCTAGGGAAGACTCCTATTACATTTCATGCGCCATAATATATCTCATGATCTTTAACACTGCATTCTTTCTTGTTAGATGATGAGCTGTTCCTGACAAGTTATTGAAAAAGCAGGACACAGTTACTGGGTAACTGTAGTAATGGTAATTTCATTGTGATCCAAACTCAGAAAACCTTTTAATCTCTCATTCCTGTCCAAAACTGAGAGCTAGCCATGAGGTAAGTGCACTAGTTTAAAGTAAGAAAGATTTGTCAGCATCTGCTGAGATGGTGTTACCATCACCTCTTTCAAGGAGGAAGCTACTGAATTCTGTTGTCCAGATGGAGAGTATTTGGTGTATTTTCTGTGAAGCATGGCAAATTTCAACAGTTGCTGTACAAAGGCAGAAAGTCCTAGAATTCTGCCTAATGTATTAATTACAGAACATCCTTGCACCTCACTAGATATAGGAAACAAATTCTTTATGGTGAGAGTGGTGAAGCACTGGAACCACCTCAACAGATGCTGACAAATCTGCCTTTCATAGTTGTTTTAATTTTGAAAGATTACAGAGTGATTGGAACAGTAGTAGTGAATCTACAACAGGCGTTCTATATTCGGCTAGCAAAGCCAAGATTCAACTCTGATTTGAAACAGATTTCCCAGAATACTTGGAAATCTTGCCAGGCATTTATCATCTTGACCACACCCAGTATAGTAAATGATAAAAAAATGAGTTGTATTTGATCTTTTGATTTTTCTTCTGTTGAGAAAGATAGCTGGTCTCGGTGTCTTTACTTCCTGTGTTCTGATAGTTCTGCAGTTATGTGCTACTTAAAAACACAATATCTATCAATGAAACAAAGCTAAACCACTTGGAATCTGAGAAAATCAAGAGTGTAATGATTTACATTGTGCAAGCAAACAAATATGGCAGATATATATTTTCTTTGCAGAAAATATTGCCTCCTATAATCCAATGTGTGTAAAAAAAAGCCCTGTCATATTATCTACTGCATGTAACTGGAGCTTTAAATCCTATGGGGAAAGATGTTGTCTGACAAAAGCATATATTACTAGGTCTTTTGCAATTATTCTGACATAAAAATGAAAAAAACATGTCCCCTCCTTCTTTTTTCCCCCTATCTTGAGCATGACATTTTTATATAAACAAAATATTACACCAAAAGTTTAAAAATATATAGATAAACCATAGTCAGATAAGAAGGATCCCAAGAGACTATTTTTCTTAGGAGTGATGCTTTGAGCAATACTTGCTCATCCTGAAACTGAGAAGAAAACTTGTCCAAACACTTGCTCTGAGTCACGGAATCACACACACAGAATCACAGAATGACCTGGGTTGGAAGGGACCTCAAGGATCATGTAGCTCCAACCCCCCTGCCCAGCAGGGCCACCAAACAAACACATTTACTAGATCAGGTTGCCCAGGGCCCTGTCCAACCTGGCCTTGAACACCTCCAAGGACGGGGCATCCACAACCTCCCTCGGCAGCCTGTTCCAGGACCTAACCACTCTCCTAGTAAAGAACTTCCCCCTAACATCCA
This sequence comes from Turnix velox, assembly GCA_013400935.1. NCBI lineage: Eukaryota > Metazoa > Chordata > Aves > Charadriiformes > Turnicidae > Turnix > Turnix velox. Next base: position 27,489 of record VZTY01015157.1, read on the forward strand.
ACCTAAATCTTCCCTCCTTCAACTTGGATCCATTTCCCCTAGTCCTGCTATTGTCAGCCCTTTCAAAGAGTTTCCTCCCTTCCTGGGTGTAGGTTCCCTTCAGGTATTGAAAGGCTGCAATGAGGTCACCCCGCAGCCTTCTCTTCTCCAGGCTGAACAAGCCCAACTCCCTCAGCCTGTCCTCATAGGGGAGGTGCTCCAGCCCCCTGATCATCTTCGTGGCCCTCCTCTGGACCCTTTCCAAAGTCTCTATGTCTTTTTTGTACTGCGGGCTCCACACCTGGACACAGTACTCCAGATGGGGCCTCACAAGAGCCGAGTAGAATGGGACAATCACCTCCCTATCCCTGCTGACCATCCCTCGCCTGATGGAGCCCAGGATCCCATTTGCTTTCCGAGCTGCGAGAGCGCACTGCTGGCTCATGTTAAGTCTCTCGTCCATCAGGAACCCCAGGTCTTTCTCTGCCAAGCTATCATTTACATTCTCAAATTATCCTAACCAAGAGGTTATTCTAACCCTTCCTTACATTCCAACCCAACTTTTACCTAAATTTTAGGTCCTTTACCCTCATACCTCAGCCTCTTAAACACTTGCTTCAGCCTGGCTGTTTAACAATTTCTTTGTCATAATTTCTCCAACTTTAAGTGTTTGGACTGAAATATTCCCTGCTGAGTATTATCTCTGGGCTGAGTTTTTATGAAATAAAATCATGTGGGAAACCAAATTGTCTATTATTTCCTGCATTTAAAACCTATCACAATATTTTACCTCAGAAACTTTTCGGCCTCCATGCTTTGAAGCAAAGGTGGTAGATTGTTCTTTTTGGTGTCTCTTCATTCCTCGCGAAAAACCACTTCAGCTGGACAGGCTGCAGAAATCTGGAAAGATGCAATTCATGCATGTTTAAAATAGACTTGATATTTTTAAATTAGACTTGATAGTGATCTTAGCTTGATTTTCTCAAACTTCTGCTTGTGTTGAGCATACTTAAAGCAACACCTTTTTCTGCAGACTGTTGGAGGATCACACTCTAAGACTAAGATTAAGGAAAATAGCTGCCTTCTGAGACTGTTGGTCTTGCTGAGGTCTGGGAAGGTTGGAGGAAGAATTTGAAATAGGAGAAAAAAAAAGGAATAATGTGAACCTGCAATCAAAGACCTACTTCAGCTGTCTGCCAGCAAAAGAAGTGTGGAGTAAGTCCCACTTCTTAACAAGTAATTTCTATAGATCACCCCAAACCATCTGAAGTTATTTCTCAGCACAGAAAGCCAGTCTACCTATGGCAGCTTTTCTGCAAGACTATATATTTCCATAGACAATAAAATCATAGAATCATAGAATAGTTTGGGTTGGAAGCGACCTTAAAGATCATCAAGTTCCATAGGCAGGGACCCTCCCACTAGATCAGGCTGCTCAGTGCCTTGTCCAGCCTGGCCTTAAACACCCCCAGAGACGGGGTATCCCCTATAGATCATAGAATAGATCATAGAATAGTTTTGGTTGGAAGGGACCTTAAAGATCATCGAGTTCCAACCCCCCTGCCATAGGCAGTCTCTCTGGGCAACCTGTTACAGTGTTTCACTACCCTCACTGTAAACAAGTTCTTTCTTATATCTAGCCTGAATCTACCCTCTTCTAATTTACACCCATTATTTCTAGTTCTTCCATCACACATATTATTAAAAAGTCCTACCCCTGTGTTTCTGTAGGCCTCCCTCAGGTGTTGGTAAACTACTATGAGGTCTCCCCGAGCCTTCTCTTCACCAGGCTGAACAACTCCAACTCCTTCAGCCTGTCTTTATAAGGCAGTTGGTCCAGCCCTTTGTACCCCAAATCCTTCAGCCTGTACTCATAAGCCTCCAGCCCTCTAATCATCTTTATGGCCTCCTTTGTATTTTAAAATCCAAATACCACCTAATTCCCAGTTTGGGGTTCTGTCTGAACCCCACAGAGAATAACAGCAGCATTCTGCAGAGGTTAATGAATGATGACTGGTGGCTAAGTTAAGACCTTGAAGGTACTGATACAAATTTGTCTCATCCTTTTATATCCCAGTACAACCCCAGTGCTAGTCTCAGTCTTCACCACTGTTTGCTCATAGCTTTCTCATTTTCAACCTACAAAATGGCAGCATCTATTTATGTTCTTTTATCTGAAAGTATCAGTGTAGTTCTGCACTGTACTATAAGCTTTAATAAACCCATCAAATACTTGAAGTTTTTATGGAGCTTATTTCATTAATATGGGATCTCCCATAAGGGTAATTATTAGACTAAATTTCTGGTCCTATGCAGAGTCACTCCATTCAAACATATTATGAATTACTTTTTTAAAATAAACCTACTCAGTTTCAACCTCTAAAGCTTAACATAGAGCACTGACATCAAGGAGAAATGTCTTGTTTTCTAAAAACTCCATTTCCTGCAAATTTTTCAGTCACATAGGCACCAAAGTTTGCAATAAACCATTTCAAATGAAAATTTCATTATGAAGTTTTAATTTCATTATGTAGATGAAGTAGTTGAAGCTTGGATTTCCAACTGTATCCCCTTTAGGAATATCAGTTGTAGCTTACTTTTAAAAAACATGAAATAAAAGAAAAAAAAATCAGCATTGAGGATAAAAGTTTGCAGTAAAATATATTTTCCTTTCAGTTATCAATATCTAGAAATAAAATATATGCTGATAGACCATCAGAAAAACACTGAATATGGTCAGATGTTAACTATTCATATTGATTAAGTCCCCATCTTCTGTGCTATTTTTAGAACCTTGGCTTAGTTCAGAGGAAGGGAGTGTGGAGGAAGGGAGGGAAGAACTTGGTGCTGGATAAAATACAGTTTTGTACTAAATACAACATTTGATGCTATTAAATATGCCATATTAACGCCATGAGAAAAAACCAAAAAAGCATATAATGTTTTCTTATGAAAAACACAGCAGACCAGCTTTCCACAACTAATGCTCTTTGCCTTTCACACCCGCCTCATCTACCAACTGGATCTATCTCAAAGGAGAGACCTTAAATTCCTGCGAGCAGGCGGTACGGCACATGCAGTAGCAGCAGTGTACTGACATTTGCTAAGCACCAGCATCCCTCAAGTGTCTGGGAGCGAAGCCATTGACGTCACTGAACAATAGGCAAAATATTTCCTCCTCCTCCGTAGTCCTGAACTGTAAACACCCAGCTTGCACACAGCAGGCGGAACATTTGGGGAGAGGCGGAGAAGGAGAATGTGAAAAACTCTCAAATGATGCTGGTGAAAACAAGCAGCTGTTCCTGCATAACCAGTCTCTCTGTGATCCTTCCATATTTTGCTGTGGAGATTACTGGTGTACTCTTAGTGTAGGTCATATGGTATAGAAGATAAAGCAATAATAAACTATAAACAAAACTGTGTCTACTAAACACACAAGAATTTTGGGAAATAACATGCCTAATAGTCATTACAAGAAAAGAGCACTCTTGCACTTTATCCCTCTTTCTGGCTCTGTTGCAGATAGCAACAATAATTTAGCAGTCACCCATGCATTTTGGGCAAGGTGTGGTGGACTGAGCATAAGAGAATTTCCATCTCAGTTACCCTTCCTTCACACAGAAGAGAAAAATTAAAAAAAAAAAAGTAAATTCAGAGTTAGAAATACAAAATCACACAGTTCAGGATATCTTATGGATTCACAGTAGAAACTGGCTTTACACCTTGACCTGGTTATGCTTATAGCACAGACAGAAAACAAAAAACCAGAGCTAATCCTTCTTATGACTACATCTTGAAAACACTGATGCATGGATTTGTTAGGATTGATCAGTTGTTGACTAGAATATTTTACACAGGTATAAATAGATAAACAGTGCTGGCAAATAATAAATACAGAGAACCAAATTCAGCTCTTTTTTCTGCAGCCTCTTGGATACAGCTGCTCTCCTACGATTCTTAAATCTTCTGTTTCCAGAGCATCTCTGGGAAGATCCCTGGAGTAGAGGAAAATGAGATCACTAGAAACAGGGAGTAAAGTGGAGCTGAAAAGAGCTCTAAAAACACTAAATCAGAGAGTCCTGGATACTTCCTCATGGGATACATCAGCTACATCTGTGTAAACTAGAGAGTGAATTTCATTTGGAATCCCCACCCTTGGATTAGAAAGCCAGCATTGGTAGGCTCTGTAAAGAGATAAAACTTGTTTGTAAAAGCTTGTCTGAAAATGGCTAGAGAGAACCTTGTGAAATACTGAAGAAAATACTTGTGTCACCTGATTGCTAATGAATCAGTCACCTCTGAGATGTCAAAAAGAACCAGGTAACCATAATTTCTATCTTCCTTTTCCTTCATTTACGTTTTGCTCACTTTGTACACAGGTGGTGTACACAGGTGGTGTACACAGTAAGTCCTTTTGCATCATATTTCTTCTCAACGCAAAGAATAAAGAATCACCCCCATTACCATGTTCTGCAGCATGTGAGACACCTTTTTTTCCCTGTCCAATGCTGCTCTCTGTTGAATGAAGCGGTAGGTGGCATATTGCATTTCCAGTATGCAGTGATTTATGATTTCAAAGTGCAACACAAACAACTCTTTTTTTTTTTTTTAACAGTAATTTTTTTAATTACTCATCATTCTCCACTTAATAGGCAGAAAAATTAGGTGGGCAAACAACCTAATTTCCTTTACATTACATCTACTGGGCCACAATGCGCTTATGATGTTTCCTTGTGTTCAGCTACTCTGCCTGTGCTCTTCACTGACTGAAGTACTCAGGCAAAGGAGAACGAATCCCATTCCCTCTTCAGCACCTACAGCAACTGCCTGCAATAATCAATTGCACTTGTGGTGTCTGACACCAGTTGTGCTCATGTTAGGTGTTGCATTGGCACTGAACTTCTGCACCCTGGTTGTACTTCCTCCACAGTGCACAAAAGACTGAAGAGAAGCTTCTCATCTTCCCAGGGAAAGGGCATGTTGCAGACCAACACTTTACTGTATTGCTTCCCTTCCTTCTTTGTAATTTTTTGTGGTTTGCATGGACTGCTGTGTAGTGAAATATCTCCTTTCTGCTGAGCGAGGTGGCAAAATCAAAACCTGTGGGAGAAAAACAGATTAAGCAAATATATGAATGCCAGGTACAGGCAGACAAGTTCATGTCAGACTAGCATAAAATGGGACATTTCTTATCTGATCGAGTCTCACCCTGCTTTACTTATACCTGCAATGTAAAGCAGTGTGCTTTCTTCATTCATGGACATCTTGTAGTCTGGGAAAGCCAAGTGTGCTGGGGTAAATTTCTAAACCTGTACTAGACATACACTGCAAGGGAGTGAATGCTAAAGCCAAGGCAGCAATGGGAATGGAGGCCTGAGTGTAGCAGCTGAGAAGATTTCACATATTGATTTACTAATTTCTAACCGGTTCCTGGGGTGGTGTGATTGTGAGATATTTGGCAACTGTCTTTAGCAGTATTATTTTCTACAGGAGGAGAAGTCAGACACCTGGATGGGAATAAGACTGAGATCTTCAGACAAACTGTAAGAATATTTGCCACTTGTTCTAATGTCTGTCTTGGTATCCTCCTATTGCTGAGGGCTAAGAGCAAAGTAAGAGAGTACCACATACTCTTTGGAGAACAGCCTACAGAGCAGCCTGGGATGTTAACTACATTTGCCTAATTCATAGAAATGCACTTTTAAAGCACACCTTGAGGAAAACATTTGTGCATTTTGGTTTTTCTAGTACAAATAGTCCCAGAAATTACAACTGCTCTTGGTTGCATACCCACACAGATATTAAGGCCATTTGATACTTCTAATGTTTTCCACCTTTTCCTTTTTCCACAGCTTATTTTGCATATTTTGTCAGTAAATATTGTGTATAGGACACACAAATTTTTCAGGTTACTCCCTGAATTTGTGTGTAGAAGGAATAAGGGGTAGGGGGAAGGAATGACAGAAACAAAAGCAAAGGAAAACTCTCATTGAAGGAAACATGTTTTTAGCAGTTTGATAACTACTGAATGGATGTGTAGCTGAATGGATGCTACACAAATTCACCCGTGAAAAGAAAATATGGTGAAAGTACTGCAAAAGTGTGCACTGTAATGAGGTCTCCAACAATTTTGACTTCAATGAATTTGTGTAAATTTAGAAGATAATGCAATGTTATCTTTAATAAAAAACCTTTCATAAAGAAATTTCCTCTAATTCCCATCTGTGATATAATGTTAGAGAGAGTTTTGACATGGAAAACTATTTTCTGTGAGTAGCTTCTCTTGATGTCACCTTGAATTCATATTGCTGTTGGCACAAAAAGCTTGATGATTGGGCAGTATTTCTAGTCCTTACTGAAAACCTAGATATTTATTCCAAGAAAGAGTACTTATATTGTAATCATAATGGAGACTCAGTAGATAAAAACCCTTATTTACTATCAGAAGTGTTGTAAATCATATCAACAGTGATAGAAATTGAAGGCAGAATGGTGTTCTATACATCTAGACTGTTGTCTTTTTTCAATATTACTGATATACTTCCCTCAAAAACTAGTGCCTTGGTTCACACAAACCTCAAGAGCTTAAGTAAAATAAAAGCATTGTGATTTATACTACTTGAAATAATTAGTTATAGGAGAGGCACTGGGAGCAACATCTTGGTGCTTCTGGCCCAGTTTTTGAGAAAGTCAAGATGAGTGAATTCATATCTAATAAAAGGTATTCAGAAAATCTTACTGGACTGTAAAAGAAAAGTTGAATTCTGTCTTTCAACGAGGGCCTAAGTTAGCTTTTAACTACTGAACTGTAGAAACTTGATTGTTCTTCTGTTGAAGTCAGTACAGCTTTGACACGTTAAGGAAATTAAGCACAGGTAGGTCTATTGTTCTGATTCTGATTTATTGTATGTTTAAAATTAGACATTCATTAAAGAACACTTAATTGAAGCACAGAACTGCAGTGGGAAGAGGAATAGTTCCTACAAAAGTGCCATTATTCACTCCTCTGCATAGAAACAAAGCTTCTTTTCTGGTCTTATGTCCTATGTGGTAGGTCAGACTTTTATATGCAATGCAGTGGTTTCATCTCACAGAAGTTCAAAATATGGATGCAGTTTTACATTGTACCAGAGTAAATTGGTGTAATTCTCTTCATTATAATTATCTGTCAGAGACTTAGCAAGTGAACATTTTGGGGAATCTTACGTAGCTTAGAAATATTAGCCATTTAAAAAATTTACCTAAAGTGAGGCGAAAAGAAATAAATTAATGCAAACCTTGGGAAATCCCATGTTGCACACAAATCAAGCACGGATAAATGCTAAGATGCTGACATGCAAGGTCACAGCAGCTGTGCTGAGACTTGGCTTACCCCCGTCATTGCCCTGACATTCCTCGTGTTATTTATTATTCTGGAAGTTAAGAGCAGATTTATTTACTTCACAGGAGGGTCAATCTATTCCTCCAGAGCTACCTCAGTAGGAAAACTTACATATATATCAAAGGTTGATATTCATGAATAGCTGAATAGTTCTGAATAGTTCAGAATCTGCCTTATACACAGCTAATATTTGACATTCACATCTAGAACTCACCTAGTATAATACATTTTTCCTCACTCTGATTATTCAGTGCCATCCATCTGTTTCACACAAATGCAAAGGAAATTTAAAAAAGGTTGCAAAATATTATGAAAATGTAAAAGGCATTTAAACACTTCAAAAAAAGTGCTGAGGAAATTATAGTATGAAATGAAATCATATCACAGCTAGAAAAGAGTCTTCAGAGTGATACTATTTTAGGAATAGATGAACACTATGTATTACCCTAAACAAGTCATGGACTCAGCTGAGCACTAATGAAGATTTAGAATAGAGCTATTATAGTTAATACTGACCTAGGGGAAAACCAGACAATTCAATGTCAAGCTGATGAAATTTTTATTTTTATTTTTTTCCCATAATTATTGTATTTTCTGAAAGATTTTACTGCACAAACTGCTGGGATGAAATTTATTCAATAAAAAGTGTTTAAGAAAAGCAAATTTTTATTTTAGAAACCATGTTAAATCAGGCAACCTGATCTAAAATGGAAACCAGGAAATGGCTATTCCATTTCTTTTCAGTTATTCCCATCAAATGCTGTTATTGGCTGTGGCACTATTTTTCTTGAATGCTGCTCTCAAATGAACAGAAAATTCTGCTCTTCTTCGGCTTTAAATGAAGGTAGGCATGAGAAGGAGCACTTTCCTTTACCAGATTTTTATAGGAAACTCTAGGAGAACAGAAGCTAAGCCTGCATGAGAACAAGCGGCTTGTTCATGTAAGCATTTGCCTCTGGCTTTAGGCATATACTACTAAAGCTTCTAAGCTTCAAATGCTGAGCATCAAATTCTGAGAGTGAATATTCTACAAGAATATGCAATGAAAAAAGCTATCAATAAAGGCTTTGAGTCTTACATATTCACAGTCATGCAGCTGCAGTCTCAAACCAAGTGATTCCCAAATTGTCTATAAGACTTGAGACCATTTTCAGCTTTGCAAAGGTCAGAAATACTAAATGGAACAGGAAATCTCACAATAAGTCTTAACAATCGTGCCTCCATTATGTGTCTGTATACTTTTTTATTAGAAACAATACTGTGGCCAAGATTTTGATGGGATTCTATTATTTTTAGAAAAAAATCTAATTTACTTTTTCCCTCAAGTGAAACAATGTTTTTCAAAATTATGCGCCTTAAACTGGGCCATACAAAAATGAGGCTCGTTGTGATTAAAGCATTCAGTTTGCATTTTTTCTGGTTAAGAAATTCACATTTTAGTAATTCCTAAGCACTAGAGTGTTTTTCATAAAGGCACACCATTGTTAGTCAAAAAGTCTCTTCTGTATTTCTTGGAATAAAGCCATAGCAAAATCACATTACACCTGAAGGGCAATGCAAATAGTCTTTCTTGCTTATCATCTATTTAATTTCAATTTTGAAGTTGAATTTTTCTCTTTTAAATTACATTAAAATGCTGGTTTATACATCTATATCTACCATTCCACTGCCCTCTACTGGAAGGAATATGTCCTATGGACTATTTATGAAAAAGAACAGTGTGGTTGAGTAGGGCTGATGTTTCTGGACTCAAAAGCTGGATGTTCCTCACACAGTGAAGCCTTCAAGCAGTTGGCTGGTACATGCTTTGTGTATCCACAGGCAGATGTTTGATCATTATCTATCTCCAGCACAAACAAACATTCCATTCAAAACAGTAAGAACGCCATGTTAAGAAAACACAATTAAGAAAACCCAAAAGTCAGGAAATGCCAGAGGTAAAGTTTCTCACAAAAGGTGTTTCTAATCCCATGTTCATATTTATTTACACTGTAGATTTTAATTACATGGAGGAAAACCTAATTATTTTTTTGCATTGTTTAGGGTTGGTCTGAAATCCAGGTAGTTTTCAGTATGGTTAGACATAGGTAGGAATTTGTCTGAACCTATTTTCTGTATGAAAATCTCCAAAATAATTTCAGGTGCTTTTTTTGCTCTTAGTTATTGGATCCAGCCCATCTATAAACATAAAGTGCAAGTGTAATTAATTCATAAACAGATTGTACACACAAAGTCATTTGTTTGAATGCTCTGATCTTTAATTAACCAGCCATTTTGTAGAATAATACATTTAGCCACCACTTACTACCAAGCCAAATAACTATCTATAACTATTATTTTGCATAAGCAAGGAATGATTAAATCAAGACTTGCTTCACTTGGTAACCACATAACTGCCTGAAGTGAATGAAGGATGAATTACAATCACAGTTACAAACACAAAATATAAGATGAAAACATACACATCTCTCTGATGGGCTATCACTGACAAAAAAATATCATTAAGTCAATACTGATTAAACATTTATCATACTGCATTTCAAAATTTTCCCATGTTTTTAACTGGTGCTGCTTCTCACTGAAAACTACTTTCAGATCAAGAGGCTTGCAAAAGAAACTGGGAAACAGTAAACAGAAAGGAAAATATTCCTATATTACTTACTTCTACTTTTTATTTGGTTTGCAGTGACAGATCCGTAAACCACTTCTTTTATTCTGATTTCATTCTGACCAACAGAATGAAAATGAGAATCAAAAATCCTATTTGTTTCAATTTGAGATATTCTTACTAATAATTAAGATTTATTTACAGATTAACAGTGAGAAATACGCGTCCTGCTAGGTTTGAGATAGTACATGACCTGTATGTGACAGAGCTTAAAAATCTATTTGTAAAACCATTTACATTTATTTGTTTACAATTCTGCTATAAGGCAACTGAAGTTAATCACAAGCTATAAATAATATTTTTGTTTCAGATCATACCCAGCATACAATCCAGAAAGTGGTACTGATATTCACTGGCAGCTGCTTTTTGTCAGACTGATTTTTATTTCACAGAGCATTACATTAACATGTGTAAACCCCTCCCAGCAGGAGTCTGTTACAGACTAGAAAAGCCTTTCTCCTGTATTACCTGGAGGCAGCCCAGTTTCCCTTGGATCCAAGTGGATGCGGTGGTAAAATCTAATTAAATGGATTTTTCTTTTTCTCAGGCTGGTGGTGTTTGCATGGCTCTGGAGCAAGAGCAGTAATGCTAATAAAGCAATGATAGACTCAGTTGTGTTTTGCAGCTGGGGAGCCAGAGTACAGAGAGTACTAACACAACATGCTCCTCGATCTCAGACATAGAGACATGTGTGACCTGGTGTTACTGGCACAGTCAAGCAGTGTAACTGTTCTGCTCCAAGGCTTCAATCACAAACCGTTAAGGTTTGTTCCTCTAATTTAAGCCCATGAAGGAAACCAAAACCATCCTGACTTCCTTTGCTGAGGGAAATTGATGTTTTGGGTATGTGTTTGACATGTGCTCCTTCAGGCCTCAGAGCTTTCCAGCACATGAGCCACAAAGCTGTTCCCCACTTGTTCAGGCAGGAAAATCTCCTGGTACAAGAACGTATTTTTCTTTCCCTTCTATTGTATCTTTGCCCATCTTTACATAGTGGGCCTCACTTTAATAGAGGGATTGTTCCCTGTCTATTTAAATGCAGCAAAAAGGAAATTGTCTAAAAGTACAGAGCGATCTCATTGCTGTATCACTTTCCCCATCAGCCTAATTGGAGGCAAAGGCAGGATCCTGGTTTTTGCAGCTTCAAGGGTCTTGACCTAGGACACTGGTTATCCTTGCATTCCCTCTCTTAATTCTCAGCACAGTGAAAATTAATCAAGAAGCTAGCAATTATCTTGAGTAACATAATATTTGAACATTAAGACACATGATGTTGCCTTAACTAGTGATTTCCTCAACAACTTGGTGACATCAGTAGTGCAATGGAGTTCAGTGAAAACTGATGCAATGGAACAATCATGGTCTTAAATCAAAATTACATGTATGTGTACAGAACTAGCATGAAAAATAAGTTTAAAAAACAGACAAAAAATCCAAACAAAAACTCAAGCTAACTAAAGGGCACTGGGGAATGAATTATTTAAAAGGGGATATTAATTTTCAGAAACAATTAAAAAACTTAATGGCTATAGCTAGGCATAGGCATATTAGGTAGCCAATAGTCAGTATTAAAATATTTTCTTCTATGCTCATGAGGCATGAAATAGGGAGGAAATAGGGAGGAAATAGGGAGGAGGAGAAATCTTCCATGAAAATTCTCTTTTTCTCAGAAGAACCTGTTGTTTCCCTACTTACATATTTCAATGAATCAGTTTTTATGAGACTGTCTGCAAAAGAAGAATCTCGCTCACCAAGAGCTTGAACAAGACTAAGGGAGGTTCTGAATCCTAATCCAAAATTCTTCCAATTGACTTGGAAGCTTGTACATGCAGCAGTAAACCAGGCTGGTGTGCTCTCTGCAGTCTGTGTTGCTAAGGAGACCAGGAGCTGATTTTGGAGAGCAGTGTGAGTACGTTTATATAACAAGGAGCTGCAGGTTTTAGTGCTTAGAGTGTACAGATTTCTCCAGTAAAATCTATTGGACATGGTTGAGCAAGTTATTTTTTTCACCTCCAAACAAATCTGATAAAATAAATGGAGACATATTTGAGACAAATTTAAGGGTACTTTCCATTATTTTAAAAAAATTTTTTTAATACTTTCTGTCACATTATTGGGTAATCAGTAGTATAGGAGGATCCAAAATATTCTAAAGATAAGAACAGGCTCAGCCTAAGCCAGTCTCATACAAAATTCTTCCTCAAGGCTGTCCAATTCTCCAGACTCATTTGTGTGGCCAGCCATCAGCTGGCAGGCAGCATTCAGCTGTCCAGTGAGGGTTCAAAGCTCTGACCCATGAGCTTCCTCACCCAGCAAGCAAAGAGAGGAGAGGTTGACTGGTACAGAATAGCTGTAGCCTAGTGTTTACTAGTTAATCTTTTTTCCTGTCCTTAATTTTTAGATATGTTGGACAACCAGGGGTGTTGAAGATGAAAAAAAATTTCAAAAGCAGTCTCCCTCTCTTATCCTGGTTTGATTTTGTCTAGCTTTTTTCCATTTCACTTTTACATTTAGATGAGGTACTGAAAAGGCTAGAGTTCTCACATTTGGTTTAAGGGAGATGTAGAGTTTTGTAGGTGATATTAATAGATTTTCTATTAAACTGTAAAAGAAATACCCCTAGCATACTAATAACTTCTATTTAATTTCATAATTTCAATGGAATTTAATAAAAGAATGACATTGAAACAGACTTTTTTTTTTGTTTGGCATTTCATGTGAAAACATGTTCTCAAGTATGTATTTTGAAAAACATGTTTTTAGATTGGAAAAGTACTTGCTTTTACCACCAATGTTGTCTCATCAGTGTTGTAGTTAAATCAAGACCTTTGCTAAAACACTTAGTGAAGGGAAGTTAATTTGAAGAATTAATTTATCTTTTAGTTCCAGAAATTACTAGCATTGCAGGATCATAAAACTACTGTTCTAAGAGCTTTCCCTAGTATCTTATTTGTTCAATGGCAGGACAGTTCCTTAGGATTTATAATCCACAAGTGATTTAAAGCAATTAGAGAAGGACTATTGAAGAAAATTTTTACAGATGCATATTGCTAGCTCTAAGTTGAAGGAGTTGCCTACATCAGAAAACATTCTTAACCTAAGTCATACACAATAAACCTATACAAATCATGGCACCTTGCCAAAGACCACTGGTGCAGTACTTAATCTGAATAGAAAGAGGGTTTTTGATAATAAATTCTGTCTCTTGTAAAACCTGAAAAGAAAATATATAGGTAGGAGAATATGCCCTGCATGCTGAAAGCCATTTCTCTTTTCTCAGAATGGGTGAAATAATAGGGGACAAAATTAATCTTCTGTATTCCAAGTAAGTCTTCTTAAATCCTAGTTGTTCCTCAGAAGTGCCTTAATTTGGAGCACCTTGCTCCTATGGTACTGAAGTTACAGTTAATAGATTGTTTCCAGTTTATTGGGTAAATCCAGTGTATGTTCCCTGTTGTTTGTATGGGTGGCAAATAAGAAGAAAGCTATAAGTTTTGCTCACTCTAGCTCCTCTAATCTGAGTCAGACCAGAACTTCTGAAAAGGAGAACAAAGAAGGGAATTGCTTCTTTCCTTCAACATCAAGCCCAACTCTGCAGAACTTCTTGAATGCAGAGTGGAAAAGGCAGTGAGGGAGAGGAAACAGCGCTGACTACAGACAGAGGGGATGGAGCCACTTGCTTGTCTAAATTGTGGTGCTGACTCAAAGCTGAGCTCTGAAGGAAGCAAAATAAACAATAATTCCTAAGAGTTCAGAGAAAACTTCAACATTTATTTCAACCCATAAAGTTGCTGCCAGCTGCTAACCTCGGTAGTACTTGGAGAAAGAACACATCTTGCAAGAAACATGGTTTAGGAATGATTTTTCTATGCTTCCCTCATCTAATAGGTCTGATGTTCCCCACTTCCTCAGTTAACCTCTTTTTCTGCCTTTACTTCTGTGCTAGTGTCACAAGTAGATTTGAGTTTGCAGTCTCTTCTTTTAGAATTGACCAAGTTCATGGATGAATTTTTCAACACATTGAAGTTATTAAATTTTGTAAATTGGCAGTTTAATAATATGAGATGTACATGCAGCTATAAATTATCTTTCTGTCATCAAATCCTCATAACATTTTCAAACTCTTCCTTTTACCTGGCAAAAGGCAAATCTCAGTTTGTCAGGGAGGAAGGCAATTGCCTGCACAAGCATTTTTACTGGATTAATTGCTCTCCAGACAAGTCCCTTTCTTGGAATCTACTTTATCCAGATTCACTCTTTCCGCCAGAGAAATGTGAAAACAGGAGTTAAATCAAGGGAATCAGAAGCAAAATTACTTAATTTCAAGACTAGAAGTTAGGAAAGTGAAGAAAAGCAATACAATATATGTACAAATTATATTTGGCAGTATTATATCTCAGATCTTGAGGAATTATGTCAGACTTTCTTACTGAAGGATCAGCATTGTGCCACTCCATGCTCATCCTTACTAATGCTCGTCTTATGCATTAGCAATAGTTTGAAGATGTGGATCATTCTCAAATGGCAGAGTTCATCGAGAACCTTTATTTTCTCTCTTTACTTGGAACAGAATCTTCCCCCTCTTTCTCTTTTCTGACATTGCCATTGCATAGGAATTGCTCCTTGATCTACACAATAATGACTTCACTCCTCCCACCCTGTGTTGAAGAAGAAGCTATAACAAGAGTTTTAACTTTAGGTAGTTAGTATATGAAGTGCACAGGATCACCCACACTGTTAATGCATATGGATGAGTACTGAAAGAGAAAGAAAACTTACTTCCAATTACTTTTATTGTTCTGAATTATTTTTCTGCTCTCTGTCTGAACCTCTCCTCCAGTTACTCCTGAGTTGTAGGGAACTGCCCTCTCATCTGCCTGGAAAACAGAAGAGGGAATATGTACGCCATTCCAACACAATGAGTGTGAAAAGTATGTGCTGCTTCATTAAAAACATAATCACTCATTACAAAGCTTTTCTCTCTCATATTCTTATTTCATCAGATGTGTAACAACACTGATATAAGTTTTGTTTCTAAAGAATTTCACTTACGTGCACTGTAAATATTACAACTGGAGTAGATACTTCTATTGTTGCTTGAATTCTGGTGGTGCACATCTTTATCTCCTATAGAGAGGAACTACTTTATTGGTCTTGTAACTATTTCTGATATACCATATTATCTATCTGAGCAATAGAGATGTGTATTAACATTTAATTTCCTGTCAGCTGAGACATGCAGGTTTTAATAAATACTAAACTGCACTTGTTGCAAACTAGAACTTGAAATTCCTGCTTTCGCTGAGGAGGCTAGTGGCTTTCAGGGACCATAGAGCAATTTCAATGTCAGTTCAGAAGACATGACACTCTCAAAGCTGTGTTCTTCATCCTTCAGTGTTGACAATAAAGATAGATTAGTATTGACTATAAGAACCAGTGCCTTCTGAATGTTTGACTACCTGGATTCAAAAATCAGCCACTGTCTAGGCAATAAATACTTGTGCAGGTATTAAAAGAAAATATCTGTCCAAAACCTAAGTCCAATTGTCTATGGCAAAAGCACACTTGCTAAGAGATGGGAAGACTGTAAAACTAACTGCAGAAAATGACAACATCATG
The DNA here is from genome assembly GCA_013400935.1 of Turnix velox. Taxonomy (NCBI): domain Eukaryota; kingdom Metazoa; phylum Chordata; class Aves; order Charadriiformes; family Turnicidae; genus Turnix; species Turnix velox. The sequence continues at coordinate 43,136 of VZTY01015157.1, forward strand.
ATATAAATATGAAGGTAAAATATAAGTTTACTGGAATGGAAATTTCAAAAAAACACAGGGAGAAAGGGCACAAAAGCCACATGTGCTCAAATCTGAGTGCACTTTTCATATTGCATTAAAGAGACGGAGAAATGACTATGAAACATAACGAAAGAAGTCTCCTCCAAAACTGTAAAGAAAATTATATGCATAGAGTTTTGTTTTGGCAAAATCATTTAATTTCACTGGTTAAGTGTTTTGATTCAGCCGAGAAGCTGAAACAATTTAAAAGACATGGCAATGTGGAGGAAGAACAGCTTCCAGTTGTATCTAAGGTGAAACACAGTCTGACTTAAACATCTGCAACAGAAAACTACTTCAGAATGGGAATATGCTTGCAGATAACACTCAAAAGTGCTCTACTTTGCATGTCTCAGCTGAGGAGGCTTTATGGAACATATCCAATTTGACTGACTAAATATGTCCATCTAAGCCCAATTTTCAGCATGACATAGACTTTTAAGTGCTAAAATCTATTCTAAAAATTATACTACTACTTGAAAAGGAGTCTTAGTATCTATTTCTACGTGCAAATGTTATGGGTTATAATCTTGCTCCAATAGGATTCAAAGCTCATCTAATTCAGACCTCCAGCAGTAATTTCTTCCCACTCAGCAGGCATTACCTAGAACTAAATCCATTCTTCTGTTAAAAATTCAAAGCTAAGAGAAGGTTTAGAGAAGCTGATAGCACTGATGAAACCACAAATTATGTAACTGAATAAGAAAAAGAAGAGGCATTTGGCAAGATTTTTGTTTCATAAAAACCCACACAGAAACTTGATCTTATTCTTACACCAAACATCCAGATTGTTCTAAGTCTGGATTATTCAAAATTACAAACGGGTCATCAGATAGGTTTATTCAATCATTCTGGACCAACATTTAATATAACCAAAGTGGAAAGGCAAAGTTGGAAAACCTCTAAGTTCCAGTTAAGAGATGAAAGAGCATAACCTCTTTTGGTTGAAGGTTTCCATTGCAATTGCCCTTCACTGTATCTAAGAAGTAATTCTTTAATCACATGTATTTAAAGCCCAGAAACCAGAGAAAAAAAAAAAAAGAAAAGAAAAAGAAAAAAAACCCAGATCTGTTCACCAGCCACCAGGAGAGGACCCAAATGCCAGAAGTTCTGCAGATGTACCATTTTAACATGCCTGGAAGTCAAACAGTAACTCTAGAGAATAAGTGAAATATTCTGGTCTGGCTTGCCTATGGATGCTTATATTTATGTGTCTGGCTATCAATACTGGATGTTGCTCAGTGTGGGTTGTCGAACTGGATGGCCTCTTGATGTCCTTTCCACACTTGTGCTTTCAAGGTTCCACAGTTATGAAATGACAATAGCTGGTTTTTACTTCAAACTGTTCACAAGAATTCAGTACAGCTAAATACTACCATTCTATATCTGTCTACTTGTGTATATTTTAACTAAAGCTCTGAAATCATATCTTAAGCAAATCACATGGAAATTAAACTGGCCCACACCATTGCTGGCATGATGCTTGTCCTGGGTTAGGCCTGAAAGGCCCCTCTGAATGACAGTGAGTATGAGATTATGCAATGACTAATTGTATTTATTATTTTGACAGCACAAGAAAACTCTTCTCTGTGCCACTGATAGTCCTGGAAACTCCTCCCTTCCTACACTTCCATTAAGGAGGCAGGAGATATTTCAAAATACTGAAAAAATGTTATGTTTGTACAATGTCACTTTCTGGTCAAATCAATGTCCTCATAAAGTTGCTGCTGTTCACTGTTCAGCTGTCACTGACCTACTCTGTTAGGTAAAGCAGAGCTGGAGGATAACATTCTGTTTTAAATTAGTGTTTTGTAGGCTTCACTTGCAACAATTTTTCTAGTATCTCAAACCATCTAGAAATCTTAGAAGAATTTTTTTTAATGTTTGCCATATTTATTACCAGCAAGATGCTTCATGCAAAGAAAACAGTCCCACAAGTAAAAAAATAATAGTTGGTCCTTCTCAGAAATCTTTTCAAGCTCTTTTGTTTTATTTTAGCAGTCTTCATACAAAACCAAGTAAACTTAAATAATAAAATTTCAGCTTCATCTAAAGGCTATGGACTAATCAATTACATATTTTTATAATTTTCCTTCAGAGGAAATTCTGAATTTCAAATACGTCATTCTCTTTTGTAATACAAAATAATGGACTCATGAAAGATCTACTTAAAACCTGGTTTGTTCCGAATTCATGTAAAGCTCTAATTTTACCTCTATAATACATACATTTCTCTTTAAAACTTTAATAACAGAGTGTAGTATAAGTATTTAATTTCTCACAAGAGCAAATTAGTCTTTTTGACATATTTAAAATTGTACCAAACTTTTTTTGCCCAGGAAAATCTTCTCAGCATTTTTTAAAGCTGTAAAGAAAATCCTAAAAAGAAAATCCTAAAACCTCTACTTTTCACTATAGTCTTATCTTCATCTATAAAAGCTAGTATAACGATCATGAAATAATCCAGATATGAAGCAATAAAGTCAGACCTGAGAAATATGAACAGCAGATTAGTGGGCTGTATCTGACTATATACTCAGAAAACAAAGAGTTGTTTTTGGAGAAGAGGTATAAGTGCTTTCAGCATACAGTGTTTGGGTATTGAAATGTGAACACTATTGCTTGTTTTGTTTGGTTTTATCCTTTTTATACTGTTCTCCCACACATACACATCCAAAAAAAGACACATTCTGTCCCAAAGAAGTACTTTTCAAATGTTACTACTGGCACTATATGGTTAAACTGCACACTCAACTCACTAGCTTTTATTCATCTGCATCACAACCATTTATACTCATGATTCTGAATCTTTTAAAATAACAGGCTTTGCACACCCAAATATCTAAGAAAGGTAGATTATGGTATGGTTTACCTAAAATGTAATGATCTGTGACTCAGGACAAAACTTCTTATACCAGTGTGGTTAATGAGAGTTATTCCACAGCAATTTGGTGACAAATCAACAAGTTACTGAGATTCAAATTTGTGGAGTAAATCAACAGAAATAAGGAAGCACAGCAACACAGCCTGCAAGTGAATTCAGAGTTGATTTGTATAGGAGTCTGTTCAAAAGAAAAGGATTAGCACTTCTTTAAATAGTAATGTGGACTCATCCAGTCTTTTTGTTCTGTATGCCTGTGAAACTTCACATAAGGTCTGAGCCCAGGTCAAACATTTGTAGGCATTAGAGTAAGTCAAAGAAAAAAATATTTAAAATTACCAAATGATTCTGCAACTAACTACAACTGAAAGCAATTGAATAGCTCTCTTGATGTCATCTATTCATATCTGAGTGTCTTTTTAGGAACTAATACTTTATTGAAACACCAAGTCAGTAGTTAGTGTAGGAAATGATATGTTTTATGCAGGAAATCAAGAAAGAAGACTTAATGGCATCAGTTGGTTTTAAAATCTGCTAAATGCAGGTTAGACATAAAAAAACCCTATGGGTTGATTTTATCAGAAGGTAGTAATCACTGTGCTGCCTGCTATGTTATGATGACAGGAAAAACAGTGCTGTGGTGCAGAGCCTGTAAAATGTTCTCATGCTTTCTCAGAATCTTTTGATAAAACAGTGACTATATACAAAACCTAAATTCAGCTCTTTCAAAATATCTTTTCACTTCTCCATCATCCTAAAAAAAATAATTTCATACGTAAGTCTCTTTTTTGGGGTATGATGTACGCTTTGTTCTGGATTTAATAATGCTTTTTAGGTGTGATTATCCATTCTCTCAAAATCAGTGAGAACTGCACAAATGCAGTGTCAAAGAGAGGGATACAGAGATGTGCATTAACACCAAATACTAGGAGACCTGAGAAGTCCACAGCATCCTCAGTATCTTCATGAGAATCTTACTTATTGTGACTTCATCTCTCTTTCCACCAGAATGGCTGCTGTCCTGATACTGAAGCATACACTGAGTGATGAAGGGGAGAAAACCGTAAGTGTGATCATAATTTTGCTTCCAGCTCTAATGAGCTGCTGTGGGAATGAGCATTGCATTATAGCACAGCTGGTCTGGAGCAGACTCTGAATGAAGTGGCAAACCAAAGCACAGTCAGATAGCAGCAATTTTGAAATCTGCTGCCTTTCAGTAGCTTAATAACCAGAATAAGGAAAAGTGTTCATGGTTTAGAGGGAGCCAGAGTGAGGAAGGATGTAGTATACATTGCTAGACCACATAAGCTGAGTGAAAATGAAGGAGGTGGGCTGAGAGGAATTACTTCCTCTTCTGTCTGAGGAAGTAATTGTGTGTATTTGGACTGGAAAACAAGATTTCAGAGAATTCCTTGTCAAACTCACCCAATCCAAATCTCTTTTCTCTCACCTCTCATTTACTGATTTACTTACACTGATAAATAGAAAAAGAACCCTTGTCTGCACATTTGGGACTTCCTCCTAAAAGAATTCTCGGTCAGAAAGCAAAGAGACTTTGCAGCAACACGTGTTTCTAAGTGTCCCATTGCAACAGCTTGGTTCAGGGAATTTAGATAAATAACCTGATCTAAGGACTTTCAGGGTAGATCACAAGTATTGCAAATAACCATAAGCTGAGATGAGAATTGTGATTAACAGCATCCCTGTGCCATTTGGTACTGCCCTTGCCACATTCCCATTGCAGTTTCAGTGATTCATAGAATGTGTGTCAGTATGATAACACAGTAACCTATAAAACACTATCTTACAGCTTGCCTTAGCTGTTGATAATGCATCAAATATTTTTGAAGGCTCAGACAGTTTTATTTCAACTGGTTTTATCTGCCATTTTTTTCCTTCCAAAACTAACATCAGTTCATTTCAGACAGCCATGAAGGATGCCAAGGATTCATCACAATGGATGTAATGCCAGAAGAATCTGCTTGTCCATTAAGAGTGACTACCCAGCAGCACAGGCAATGCAGAAAGCAGGTGCTGTTCCAGTGGGAAAGAAACTCTTGTTACTGGTATTTAGCTCAGAGAAATCTGCCTTAGCTGGGTTGTAAAAAAAAAAAAAAAAAAAATTAGTAAATAAATGAGGAAAGTGAAGAGGATTGGGTAGCTTGGCAGACAATGAAAAGAACATGTGCACACACATAGTGTTTATATGTGTGTGTGTGAGTGGGCACATGCTTGCAAGCACATGGGAGGATGTCTTGTTTTCCACCCCACTGTGAAAGTGGAGGGAAAAGGCCACTGCCCACGCTCTCCTCCCAGGACTTGACCCAATGGCAATGGCCTCACATTCCTCAGCTGAGAACTTCATCAGTTTGCTTGAGCTGAACCAGATCAAAGCAGTTCTACTAGGATCTCGCTTTGCCTCAGGCCCTTGCTTTTGAAGGAGCCAATTCTGCTGTTTCTCTTTGGGACTTAAGCCTGGTCTGAGAAGACTTGGCTAAAAGGAAAACCTTCCACTACACAATGCCTTTGTAGCTTAGTAAGGAGACAACATGTATTTTTTATTTGCAACTTCATTTATTTTAAATATAGCAGTAGTTTCAAATTTGATGCTTGAAAATCTCAGTTAAGTCCTCAAGCCAAATCAATGTTTTCAGAAACTGGAACATATTCTGCATAAAATAGCTTCTTACAGTTTCATTAATAAGTAAAAACATGTTGTAGCTCTACTGTTGGGCCAGTAGCTCTGGCATTAGAGTGTGGCATTAGGCAGTTCTTCTTCTGCCAGTATCACTGACCAGCTGCTTGGGCAAGTCCTTTAGCATCATGGTGCAGCTACCTTCCTTGGCACTTTTCTGTCCCAAGTTATAATGTGGATTGGTCATGGAGGGAACTTTCTCTTACATCTACTTTTTGTACTGGGTTCAGCAAGCTTTTAGTTAAAACAGATATGTATTTTTTGTATATTTGTATTGGTACAGTTTCTCTGAAGAGACTATCACCATAACATTGAAAATACTAACTTCGTCCTTGATATCACCAAGAGGCTCATTTTAGAGGAAGCCTCATGTCAAGTCTCATGTACAAGGTGTGGGACTCATACAGTAGTCTCTCACAAATGATCTCCCAACCAGATTCATATGTTACCATAGTGCTGTGCAGCTCTGAAGCATCTCTGGAGTGTTCTGACTCACATCTGCTAGAAGAGTTGGCCAAGCAAGCTGTTAATTGCATGCATCTAACATCTTAGGTCATAGCAGAAAGAAAATAAAGGGCAGTAATTCAGGCCTAACTCTATTACCTGTTCTGGTGCATTCATTAGATAATCTAATGATATCCTGATGCTCTTTGCATGTTTTGCAACACGGACCTGCTGACATGCATCATATGAAGATACAATTGTGGGAGATATTAGCAGAGCTCTTCACATAGACAAGAGTATACAACCACGGCATTTTAATTTTTTTAAAATATATTTTTCTGGTAAGAACTGATTGTGAGAACTTTAAAATAAACCCCAACAAACACAACTTCTGGCTTCCCAGGGTTGAAATATTCCACTGGAATAGTCCTGCATGTGAAACATTATGCACACAAACAAAGATTTTTCACTTCAACTGCATTTTACGCATCACACTCTCAGTTCATTCTAACATGCAATCCTCCTGCTTCTGTGACCAGCTGGATCCTTTTTTTTTTTTTTCCATTGGAAGAAACCAAGGCTGAGTCAATCGGTTTCAGTGGCTTTTTGTTCTTTTCTAGTGTTGTCTGGAAGCAATTTTCTCAAGCTTTGTAATTTATTTGTCATCTTCCTCAAAATCCCCACACAAGAAAGAATAAGAGCCTTTCTCTGTGAATTTTCACAAACACAAGAAACCTTGACATTTGATTTTTGTGCATATCTTTCATATCCTGAGTGTAATAAATAGAATTTTAAAGTACTGATGGCTGGGAGCTTGAGTAAAGGAAGTCAAGACTGAAGTAATCTCTTCTGGAGAACAGAAGTGGTAGTTGGTGTCTCCAGGGATTAAGTCATGCATAACCTCATCAAGAGCACGCAACAACATGCTTTTATATTGTAAAATCTAACATATAAAAAGAGAGTATGTGTCTGAGTCTTTAACTTATCTTTAAAGTTTTCTTCTATACTCTTATGATAACAAAACAACTTTATAATAAAAATAAAACCTGACAACATTGTTCTCTCTTACAAATGCCATTCTCATCTTTATCTTTGTTTATCCTTCTCTTGTTTTATAATTTATTTCTTCTTTTTTCCCAATCCAGTTCAAATGCTTCCACTGAGCAGAGATGTGGCAGAATAATACACAGAATAAAATTGTTTCTGAAACAAGTAGGCCTTGAATCATGCTTGCAGAATAATCTGTATCTTCCACTGCATCTGGAAACATGCACAGAGGATCGTGAGAATTCAGTCTGACCTGTCTGTATGCTGCCAAGATGTGGTATCTAAGTGTCAGGTGTCACAGTGTGTACCGACATAGGTTTCTGGATTGGCTTAAAGTTTAGTCCCTCATATACGTGCAAATGATCTCATCTCAAAATGAAAAAACTGTGGTTTGAGTTCAAAGCAGACTAAAATAATTGGTAAACCATAGATGGGGAATAGCTTTCCCCAGCAATATCAGAATGTGATCATTTCCCAACAGAGCTGCATCAGCACTACAGTATTTGATAAACATGAGTTATGAAAAAAAAACCCCCATACAATACAAGGAATATAGATCCAATTTCCTTCTAAAGCTTACCAAGATTATCTCAGGCTTACTATAATGAATGCTAATCAATTAGCTAATATTAATGCACAGTTTGTTTTCAAGCACTGACACAATCAGTCTCAACTATTAGAAATATATAAACAAATAATAGCATTGAACTAATTTCTTGCTATCTTAAATTCTTGATAAAACAATAATTGTGGTTTTCAGTCCTTTCCTTGCTTGGAAAATACACAAAAGCAACAAGCTTCATATTTCACCCTTAATACTTGTGCATTTTGAATTTTCCTCCATTACCTAAGTATGGATATTCTTGTCTTTCTCTAAAATAGTAATTTTTATAACTGAAACTTAGGTGGAATTACAATGTCAAATTTACATATCTGACAACATAAAAGAGTGTAAGTTTCATGCTGTTACATGTCATATAATCCTTTTCACAAAGGAATCAATAAGTGCCTAAGATGCCTACCTACACTACTCCTACTGGAATCATCTTTTAAGTGCCTTGTATCTTTGGTAGTTAGAAACATTGTACTAATCTTCTAAATTCATTTGTTACAAGTTTAATAATTACTTTCTTCTGCTGGTAGAAATGCACCTCCTCAATGGATTTATATACTGTTGTTTCTTCTCAGCCTCCACCTTGCTAGGGTAAACAAAACCTTTTTTCTCATTTAGTGCAATAGTCCTTCCGTTTCCTCGACTGCCACTGAAGGCCTCCTTTAGATCTGCATATAATTTCTACAAATACACCTAAAAATAAGCAAATAGAACTGTCTATGGTTTTCTAGATGAAGACTTTAATAAACCTGATCTTTTCTAGAAAATACCTCTCTGGATATGTCTTGGGCCTGCAGCTGCCTTTTGTTTAGAGACAACAAATAGAGGACTTGGGGTCATTTTCCAGTTAACTAACCTATGCTATTTTTTCCCCCTTCTTTTATTACCAGATATTGGATATCTGTCCTAAAGAAGAAATTCTCGTTATTAACAAGATTAGTAATTACTACTACTAAAATTTTTTACATTTCAAATCAATACAGTTCTTCGTTAACTGTTCCTCAGACTCCCTCCATGAATAAAAAAGACTATGTAATCTAGAGAGGAAGGAAGTTGAGTATCAAAACAGTATTAGAAAGATGAATCAGTATTTAAAATTTGCTGTTTATGGTACATATTATTGTTGTATTTTTCACATATTGGAATTTTTAAGTTACGTGACTGATAGAGAATATTCTCCACAAAGGTGGACTGGAGGGAAAATCACATTCTCATTTCTCTACTTCCTACATTAAAATGTGGAAGTTTACACAACTTTTTCTTTCTTTTCTACTTCCATCTAAATATGTGTATAATGAAAACCCTGTGGAATTCAGGTAGCTTAAAATAAAAATGTAGCTAATAGCTGAGAATTGCTGCAAGATATCCTAGGACATTATTCTTCAATGAGTTACTGTGCTTCTGGCTGTGAGATCTGAAGTGTGAATCAGCATGTTGGGAAGGGAAAAGGACAATTTAAATGTCTCTTTTAAACAACTTTTTTCCTTCTACTTTACTGGATATTGCAGATAGGCTTTTGTTTATATCATTGAGCATGAAATAAATAACAGAAACCACACTGGATGTGGATGAAATATTATTTTCTGTGAGTGAAGGTACTCTTATTCTGGACTGAAAAACACATCTGCTTACAATGAATGCTTCACTGTGTTATTCTATAAAATAATCATGTTCAATACAAGCTGACAAATGTTTGTCCTTTTTCTGAAAGCTCTATGTTATCTTGCCAGGTTTTTTACAATGTTTAGATTAAGGGACAACTAAACCCAGTAGGTAGATGAGAAGCCTCTGCTTCACCATAAACTGTTTAATTTTGTGGTATTCTACACAGATGTCTGCCACTGTTTATTATGCCAGGTGTGGATATCTCAAAAAAAGAAGAGGGTATGCTGTACATACTAGCACATCCTCAGGGAAGTGTGGAGGATGATGAACACATACTCTCTAGCTTGTATTTTCAGCAAGCACAAACAAATCTATGTATAATTTGCAGAAGGGTTGCTTCTTCCTATCCCCCCAATATCCCCAACAGGAGATCTCTCTTAATATTCATTCTGCATGTATGGCACATCAATCTTCTGCAATACTGCTATTTGAAAACTCTAGAAAGTATTTCTTATCTCTTTCTTATCTCTTAATTCTTAGAAAAATCCTTACATGTGCTTTTCTTATTTTTGTTGTTTTTTTCCATAGGCCATGTGTAACTGGATGAGAACCTTTAATAAAATTCCAGGAACTATTAAGAATTCCTACAATTTTTTTTGAATTTTCCTGTGAAAATCCTTAGGCCCTCAAAAAAATTTACATCATATTAAAATGAAACATTATCTCCCTAGAAAGGTTTTAATGTACCCAAATATGCATTCTGTTTGTTTGTAACTTTTAAGGACATATTAATGAGTCTTCATAAATTATAATATACTTGTCTATCTATACGAAATTTCTCTTTTTGTAGATGGAGGAATTTTTTTATGGGGAAACTTAAGTAATTATTTTTTACATAAAGATTAGCTTTTCCAACAAGTTCTCTGATACAACAAGAACTTCCCAGGGGAGTGTATTTGAGACAGTTGAATTTTCATGTAAATAAGCCACTCTAACCTGATAAAATCTGTATTTTGCATGTGTTCTACAAAATCTATTCCAGTTTTCTATTTATCTATATATTTAGTTCAAATAATCCCTTAATGGAAACTGCTGTATCTGTGTGACTATTGTGGTTTTGGCCCCATACAGGAGAGTAACCTAGATTTCAACCATTTAACTTCTACAACCTGTTCTATTTTTCTTGAAAAATCATTATTTTGTACTCCACCTCAAGTTTAAAATTCGTGTTTCCTGGTTATTTAGTCTCTTAACACATTGTTTTCTGCTTCAGTGTTGGCCATTAACTACTAGAGGAGTTCCTGCAGCTGGCTCACTAGTGCTGGCCTGCTGAAAATACATGCAGCTACGGTGGAACTTGTCTGCTAGGCCTTGTGGACTGGCTCACTACACCATTCTGAACAATACTCTGTACTTGGAATATTTTGCATTTTCTGTGACACATAAAGCACTGTCCAACATGTTTAATCTTTATTCACCTTTATTCCAAACATAATGATTTCTTTACCTAACCATATTTCTTATGGATATCTACTAGTCCAGTAGTACCTTCATTTTCATGTGTTATAAGTTAACATATTACTTTTCCTAATAGCAATATTTTGTGTGATTTTTCTCATTATGTGAAGCTCTTTATCCTTTCACCAGTGCTTATCTTAAGAACATGGTATTAGCACGTTTGAAGCTTACAAAATGCAGTGATTCGTGCATTTATCTCTTCAGAGACTGAATGAGCAGACTAGTATAAAAAGTTAAAATCTATTTTTCTGTCTCACCAATAGGGCTTAGCACACTATCCTTTTTTCCTTATACTTCTTCAATACATTAATTAACAACAGAAAGAAAAAGGATAAAAAAAGACAACTCGTAGCTTTTCACAAGAAGAAAATGCAAGACCAGGCTCCCTACTTTCACAATGGATGATCAATTAAAAATATTTGATTGCAATGAGAAGAGAAATTAAGCAGTAAAGAATAAGGAAGCAAGAAAGTTTGCAATAGTAGCACATCTGTTTCAAAAAAGAAACATGTCCATCTTGCCTTCAGAGAAGAGATCACTCTAGAGAAATCATAAGTAATTTCTTAGTATAATTAATTTATTCACAAAATATTTTATCACACTCAAACTGTTAGGAATTACACAGAAACTTCAGTTAATAAGTTACCATTCTTCAAACCAGATGCAATTGTGTTTGTTTCTGTCCTTCTCTGACATTCTTCCAAATCTGCTCCAGACCTGCTCCAGATCCTGAAATTTAAATCTGAGAAACACTTTAGCCCCTGGCTCTCTGTAGGAGGAGAGAAATTACTTTTATAAAAGGAAGTCTTCTTCTCTTTCATTTATCTGTTGCATGGAGGAATCTCATGGATTTAATCATGAGACAAAAGAAAAATCTTCTGTAAAGACAGAGTTCTTACTATCTCACATTTCTTAATGACTTGAAGCATGAATCCTAGCAAAGATGAAAGTTCTGTAATGTTTGAACATTCTAGAGCAAAAGTTAACTGCAAATACAGTGAACAAAAATGAAGAGGCAACTGCTTAAGTGTGTAACCAGAATCTTGTATTGATTTTATCTACAAATAACTAAACTTGTGTCATTTCTCTATGGCACACAGTTCTTGTAAGGAGAACATTCAAAACACTACCTTTATTTTATCACATTCCACAACAAAAAATAATGAAGTGTTAAACTAACACACCTTTCTGAAATCAGATCATGGTAGGAGGTCTTGAGCTTTTAGCACTTTCCTAGCCTGTAAAATACTGTGCCAGAATTTCTAGATCTACGTCTTCTGTGACCTGAAATGTAATTGTATAACTGCAGCAAAAGCACTTCTTCAGCCAACCTTCTTGCTCTAAGCGTCTTCTACAGCAAACTAGATAACAATCACATATCATTGATATGAAAGAGTTCTGGTTTTGGTAGTTGATCTTCTCATAACAATTTAAGGATTATGTTAATTCTTAGCCATTTTACAATGATCCTACNGAGCTCCAACCCCCCTGCCATAGGCAGGGACACCTCCCACTAGACCAGGCTGCCCAGTGCCCTGTCCAGCCTAGTCTTGAACACCTCCAGAGATGGGGCATCCACAACCTCCCCGGGCAACCTGTTCCAGTGCTTCACCACCCTCACTGTAAAGAATTTATGATAATTCTTAGCCATTTTACAATGATCCTACATTGTTGCATATCATCTTTGGGACATTTTGGAAATCTTTCATGATAGAATTTGTTAATATACACACTAAGGTATAAACCAAACAAATAATGTAACAAAAATTTTCTTCTAGCTTCTTTTTAATGATGTGCCAGGGCACTATATAGTATACTACACAGTACTGACAAAGAAGTTAAGTCTTCATGTGAAATACAAAGAACTGTGTTGACAAAGAATGAAAGAGCAAAGAAAAAATAAAATTATTTTAAACGATCAGTTTCTTTGTGTCACACAGCAACCCTCTGTAAAATTTTAAAGGATGTTTAAAAATGCCAGGACTTATAGTGCTGTATCAAATTTGAACATCTTCATCTCTGTGTGTAATTCAACTGTTAAGACAACTACTCATTGATTTTTCCATTTTAAAGGCAGGCCAATTGAGGCAAAGAACAATTGAACCTTCTCCCCATATTCACAAGAGTCAGTGCCAAAGACAGACATCCAGCCCGTTTCTCACAGTCATCTTGAACCCTCCACACAATTGCCTTGTTACCAAAGACTGCAAATTGATAAGGCTTGTTCAGAATTATTCTGAAGATCTAGATAGGTAAAATAAATACTGTCACAGTAGCTCAAAAATAAATGGGAAAATAACTGCTTACACAACAGAGACAACTGTTTTGACCATCTTCAGGAAATTAATGCCCTCTCTGACCAGATCTTTTTCTGACAAATATTGTTAGAATGCTATAGTGACAAACAACGTGCAAGGAGCAAAAATACAAACAAACTGTTGAGAGAAAGAGGAAGCCGAGAGTAAGACAAACAAAAAGAAATTGCTGCAAGATTAACAGCACAAAAAGATGGCGAGGAAAATGACCATTAGATTATTTTAAAGTTCTGACAACTTTGAATCCATGTCTCCCTTCAGATGCTCTTCTCAGGAAAGACAATGTAGGGGACAAACTGTCATCACCTTAGCTTGTGAGAATCCTCATCGAGAAATGTAGCAAACCCCACATCTTTTATTGCCATAGCAGAGTAATGAAAGTGAGGCAGAGGAGTGAAGGTTGTAAAGAAAAGAGTGAAGAAAGTACAGATACTGACATTTTAGGCAAGAGGAAATCATCGAGATAGTGAAAATGATTGAATAAAGAAATCAATTGTTTTCAATATAAATTAAATGCACTCTTTTCTCTTGTTTATTTGTGGTGATGTAAGGAAATAATGGACACTAGCATTCAAAGTCCAACCTCTATCCTCATTAGCACTAGATCACCTCCCTTTACCCGTACTCAAAAAATAAATATTTTTAACTTCAAAATCTAAATCAGAAGATTATTTCATCTCTTAGTCTTTTTCTATCTAAGAAGCTACAAAAATTGCAACTGATACATATGGCAAAACAATCTGTATCTTTACTTTTATAATTTTTGATCTTTTTGCTTTCTATGGCAGAGGAATCCAGTATATTGCTATGATGATGAATCTATTTAGAAAAGCTATGGAAAATTGCAACTCATACATCATGCAACACAATCAATACATTAATTAAGGAAAAATATTTAGTGGTTAAAAGAAAACTTCATAATGGTTATGTGTTCTGATATAATTTTACTGTTATAATTTTCTATACCTTTACAATCTATGGGAAAGGAATCTAATCTATTCCATTACTGATGCATTGATGCTTAGACTTCTGTTTTATGCCTTCACCTCTCTGCTGAGGTGTTGGGACTTAGAGAATCTGTAAAGCAAACTCTGCTACTCCATAGTTCATCTGTACCTGTGGTGCTCTGATTCACTATCTTTCATTTGCTTGTTATGAGTGCCATTAAATTGTTTTCTTTACTATTATTTGCTTTAATTGGTTCAGTGAGTTATATATCAGATCCCTGAAGAATTTTACCCTGTTCAGTATGCCTGGCACCCATTACATTGCCTTGCCTTTATTCTACTGCATATGATACCATTTGGTAAATTTATACAGTGTATTATTTCAACTTAATTACATGTTTAATCTATGTCTTTGTGAGCTATACCCTTCTTGGAACATGTCATATAGAAGCTTGGTATTTTCCCACTTACTGCTTGTATAACTTGCAATATGCTGTGCATCCTACACTATGCTAACCTCTTTCTTTCTCTGCTGAGAATGCATTTTTTAAGTTTTCCATCTAAAAGAAAGTAAATAACTTTTTGTTGAACATGTTTTTGAGTATTTTTTACAGCTGTGAAAACTGAATAAAAAGTTTCTAAACTTTTTTTAAATAAGCAATTTATTAATGTGGCTGTAGTGTTAAAACTGCTCTCTTTTTATGTTGTATTTAACAAAAAAAAGAAGCAGAGAATTGGAATAATAAGGCAAGAGTACTTGTAAACGTGTAAAATTCAACCCGACAGGGAATTGTCACTCTGAAGTCAGCAGCTGCCATAGAAATTGCTCAAGTTTATCACAGTGAGTAACTTCCTTGCAAAAACTGCATAAAGACTCTGTGTTAATAATTACTGACAATGTGCTGAAATACCTGTGCTTCCTGGATCAGTACTTAAGAGTACCTTCAGGGAGGAAGATTATCAGATTAACCAGTAATCTTGATGTTCCTCAGGAGGTTCGGATTTTGGGACTGCTACCTAAACAATTATTAATGACCTATTATTATAATTTCATGATCAACTTAGGTTAGAAGGGACCTTTCAGATCATTGAGTCCAGTCACCAACCCTACTCTGACAAGGCTCATACCTGGACAGGGACTTGAACCCCTGACCCTCAGATTAGGAGTCTGATGCTTTCCCAACAAAGCTACATGCCCAGGTTTCTTTCCAGGTTTTTTTATATACAGAGTGACACTAGCATCAATATATTGGGAAATTGCAACAGATCAACTAAGATATACTTTTAGCCATCCTGACCCTCAGATTAGGAGTCTGATGCTTTCCCAACAAAGCTACATGCCCAGGTTTCTTTCCAGACAGCAGCATTTCTAGAAATAAAGTGAATTGCAGATTTATGGTAATTGCCTGGGTATTTACTTTGTTTCCTTAAGCACATTGTCCACATCAAACTGAGAGGGAACATTCTAATTTTTTATATACAGAGTGACACTAGCATCAATTAATTTTCACAGCAGAACAGATCAACTAAGATATACATTTAGCCTATTTCTTCCACCATGGTTGAAGAAATACAACTTTCATTCTTGTACCAAACTCTTGCAAATGTTCCACCGATTAATTCTAGTGTCTCCAAACTTTGGAACATAAATCTAAAATCTGGCAGAAGCATCTTCCAGGAGTCAGGTAGTCATATGTTGCTTCTGTCATCAATGTTATCCTAACTGTGATACAGTCAAATCTCCTAGACAGAAATTGGTAAATCACATAGAAACTTCAGAAGAAAAAGATATCTCAAGATTCCCCCACAATTCAGGGTGATTCTGCAAGTGATCTTTGCAGCTAATGAAGAATCCCTTGAAGTTAGACATGCTAGTCTCTTTCCTCTGTATGGTCCAGGCTTCAGGGAGAAATAAAAACCCTATACAGAGATGAGGAAAAAGCAGTAAAAGGAGAATTAATAGAAATCACAACATAGCAAGGGAAACTGATGGCAAAGGGTAACTAATGTTTAGGAATATGAAATAATGTCTTGTAAGTATTTTTGCATATTTTTGGTTTGGCCTGACAACTTCTCTGTCTCCCCCTCCACACACTCTACAGTCTCCAATCCTAAACCCTCCAGCTAAGTATATTTTAGTGCTACTTTAATGGCTTGCTTATTTTTATTTTTTTTTTGATATTACATCTAGCTGCCTCACATAAAATGGAACTTAAATGGTTTCAGTAAGATATTTATCTGATTCCAGTTTTAACAACTCCTTTGTACTGCTGATATATTATATATGCACTCACTGCTGATACAGAAACATATATGCACTCACACACAAAGATAGATATATATGTCTATATATCTTTCAAATTAGTGTGTTTTGAAATTTGGACTTTTGTGTTATATTCATATTCTTGCCATTACTATATAGTACTAGAACATGAGTTTTCTCATGGGAAGAAAAAGAATGGGTGTCCTAAATAAGCTGTGCAGAGTGTATCTCCCTTGTGTTCATTGCTAGGGGAAGAACACAAAATACAGTCAGTACAAGAAGGAAAAGTAGCTGTACTGAATTGAGACAACCATGTAAAAATTAATTATGTCCTCATTTGTGTCTTAAATTTCACACTGTAGTGTTTCAGCAAGTGAGAAGGCTATTTTTATAATATCCCCCAGAAAAATAAATTAACCTGCTAGGGCATCTCATGCCATCATGGCTACATTGCTTTGGGTACTCACACTAGTTGAGAACCACTAATACTCCCCCCCTGCCCCAAAATGTGTCCTCATGGGAGACAATCTGCATTTCACAAGAGGGTCCCGTTCTAGCAAACCTAATCCTACTGGTTCTTAACTGTTGAGATTCTAGCTTGGAATTTTGACACTCTTTTTATCTAGATTAAAAAACCTCTAAAATTATCTTATATATTTTCTTCAGGAAAACACCATGTCACCATGAGAAACAGGGCTACCTAAGGGTATGGGGGGCAGGACCCACGCATAGTATGATGACCAGTAACTAGGAGGCCTCACCAGGCCCATGATATCTGAGAGAAACCTGGGCCAGCCGTTCATTAGGCTATTTCATGGTAGTGGGGAAGGTCAAGTTCAAACTGGATGGTCAGTCCCACCAGCTAGGGTCAGGTGTGGTGAATGTACCCTGGGTTGGACACACTTCTGGTATTACCAGAGAGATCAATAGTGACAAGACAGCCGTAAGGCCAGTTCAGAGGTCACGGACTAGACCAACAAAGTCTGTGGTTGAGCACAGTGGCACTGGTAGCCCAGGGGAGAGCTGAAATAGGGTTCTTGGGCTCACAGGCAAGAGTGGGCTGGAGATTGTTAGGACTTGCAAGGCCTTAGTGCACTCAGAGACTGCCAGAACATTAAGTTCATGAAATCAAAGCTTCTATATAAAAAAAAACCCCAAATCACAAGTGGCTTTGTATTTATCATTTCTAACGGGACATACTGTGGCAATTGTTGATTAAATGGACGCGCAGTCCAAAAGCATGTGCAGTGCTGTCCACATGGTTTTGATACTGTTGGCTCATTTAAAAGAGTGCCCTTGAGGAAGTACAGTATGTCCTGCACAGCTGTAGTCCAATCTGATGGGATAAACTAAGGAATGTGTATTGCCAAGGCACTTTATGAAAGTCAGTCCCTCTTGTATTTGGGTTTCTAAGAAAAGGAAAGTGAGAATATATTTTTGGTTTTATGAAGGTTAGCAATTAATAATGTCACCCACAGACAGACAGTGATGGCCAGAGTCCAGTACAGCATGCCCTCTCACCAGCAGAGTACCTTTTTGGTTCAGGGACACATATTTGGGGTTTGAGGAGTTTCCTTCATGCTTTAAGCAGGACTTAAAAGGCTATACTTCCAATTTTTATATACTTCCAATTGTTATATCAGTTCATGACAAATGCAATTTGCCTCCTCCAAAAAAGCACTCAAACCCTTGTTAAAAAATCTAAATCTCACTTTATTATTTCACTGAGTTCACAGTGAAAGGAGCCTGCTCTTCTTGTAATAATCCTGGTTAACCTATCCAGGATTAAATTCTTCGCTCCAGAGGAAAGCTGCCACATCTCCTGTAGGAAAAGAAGAGCCATATTTGCCATAATGAACAAACAGAAGTAACTCAGCATCTTTTTGTGAGTTTTATGAATTTTTATGACTGCCTAAAAAGACCTCTCACACTATAGTAGGTATTAACAGATCTTGTCTGATCAATTATCAGCATCTGCTACCACCTCTACCTTCCAAATATTTGGATGATGATTCTCTAGTCTTTACAGAAATTTAGAAACTGTGTGCCAGGGCTATGATAAGGGGCAGTGATAAGGTAAACCTGAATCTAAGGCCATGCTTCCTTTCCATGCAGGAATGGATACCAGCACAGTGTATTTAATAGCTACATCTATACTTCTCTTGTGGAGGCCACAGAAGAACCCTATCACCTCTGTTGTTCTGACCAGATTTGCTGCTGTTCCACAACTTCTCTCTTCTATGGTCAACATATCTGAGTTCAGCTGCTGTAAGACCAGCTGTAAATGCAAAAACCCTTAAAAACAGAAGAGGTTCCTGCCTAAAGCTAATTCTGGAATTCAGTGGCATTAATATGCATCCTTTGAAGATCACTATCCTTCCTCAAGCACCAACAGATTTACTGGAAAACTGAAGAGACTTTAGCCCTCATTTGAACTTCTGACAGCAATATGACCTACAGTATGTCCCAAGACCCCCTGCCCTTATATGGGCTGCCTGTGTCTAGCCTGGGAGCTCAGAAAGCAATTGTATATCATGTAGAGAAGAGAACCTGCTAGAGATTTTATATAAACCTTTTTGTGATGTAGATTTATACAGTAAGTTCATAAAATAGACTGATAAAATAAGCATATCTTTTTCAAGTCCTAATTTCTGAAAAGCAAGCTCCAAAAAGGATTTTTAGTACCCGATATAGACAATAACTCAAAGTAGAGATGCCATTATTTTACCTTCTTTCGCCTGGAGAGAAATGGAGTTTGTAATTTGCATACATCAGCTCCTCTATGAACTGTGCTATTGTCATTGACTGTAATATGGCAAATAGGCACTAACTGTCAAAATGCTGTCAATGCTGTCCCAACCAATCATATAAGTTTGAAAGCTGCACTTGTATCTACCTTCTGTGTGCCGGTTGCTCAGCTCTGCAGCATTTAATTCCTAACAGTTAGGCCTTTCCTTCAGTTGATCCCAGTGCAGGGAAATACATAAGAATTAAAATATACAAACAATTTTTCTCCCATTGAAATGTATGGGAACAATTTCTGCCCTCCAAGTCTGCAGCTTTACAGAACTTAACATTGCAATTTGTAGTGAAAGAGTTCAGCCAACACTGCTCTGACAAAGTCTTTGGCTAGTGATAAAATCAGTAGTGACATAATCTGACAGCTTGTGTACAAAATACTTTCATGGAGCACTGGGAAAATAAAATTCCCCAACTCACCCCTAAAAATGGGAAATTTTACAGACTTGCAGCTTCATGAGATCTAAGGAAGGATTCCCCAAAGGACTGAAATTAAGTATCTTGTGGGACAACAAATTGTGATCTGAAATCTGCAAACTTCAGATTAGGACCTATTCTTCTGAATTCTTACTAATTGCTTCTGGAAACAAAACAGTCTAGCTAGGAAAAACATTGAGTCTAAATTCCAACTATTCGGGAAGTTTTTACACAAATCACAGACTGCAGTGATATTTTTTTACTAAAATGACAAACAAAAGATTAAATCAAACAATTTACAAAGAAGACTGAAAATTTTAAAAGTGTGCAATAATTCACTGGCATGGGTTCTGCAATAATGCCCATTAAAACCTTCATTCATATTTGGGCTCCTTGTTTTTGAAGCTATCTGTGGATATTAGAATGAGGATGAAGTGGTTTAAATGTTCATTGAAAATAAAATATTACTTTAAACATTCTTACGTTGAAAGCTGTTGGGTTTTACAGTCACATGGCACAACATCTAATATTAACAATGATTCAAATACTGAAATAAATATAAAATTCTCACATAATATTTATAGAGGATTTGTGTCATAGAATGTGTGAATACTTCTGAAAATCAAGTGCAGAAAGTGGGATTTGATTTTGTTATCCCGTGCAAAGACAAAGAAGTAACATTCAAGTTCTACACAATGAGTTTAACTTATTCACTTGGTTTTAACTTCAAGGCTAATGGCCTGGTGAATTCATCAGACCTGAAAGCTTAAAGAAAATATTTTCACTTACTTTATAGCTGTAGTAAAACTAACTTCATCTTTGATAAAAAAATATTTTTCTAGGATCAGACTGCAAATACCAGCTCTTCATGAGGTTTACCCAAGCAATCAGTGCCTAGATCAAATAGCAGATTTCACTGAGACTGTTTCAAGTGATGCTACATACTGTCTAGCAGCTGCTGTACTAGCAATACTATAAAAAAATACTAACATCTTTTATAGTGATCTTCTTTCATGGATTTTCATGCACTCTGCAATGAAAGACAAGCACTGGCTGCCAAATTCAACCCCTGCCCACTGGAGGAGAAATGTAATGTGGGAACAGGGGCAGTCCCTGCCTGACTGTCACCATGGGACAGGCTCCGGGTCTCCTGCTGGTTCTTGTCTCTCATTCCATCTTCCTTCCCTGGGACTGAACTTTGTGCTCCTCTGTTCCTGTCCCCAGTGCACCCACCTCCTCTGCTCTGCTAAATGCAGTTGAGCCCCCGCACTTAGCAACCACCCAAGTAAGTTACTGTGAAAGATGAGCGTTTCTCTCTTCCTCTGTCCTTTACCAGCTAGAATCAGAATTGTTTAACTCTGAGGCTTGCTCACTTCATCAATAGCTGGAGTATTTCTTCTTTAAGAGAAATACTTGAAGCAAGAACATCTGAGTGTCATGCTGCTGTTTCTGAGTGTCCTCAAAGTGCCACACAGGGACTGGTAAGTGTTGCATACCTGGAGAAACAGAGTTTGTCATAATTCTATGTAAACCACTAGATTCTGACAGATTGTAGAATGTTAAAGATACAGAACTGAGGAGGAGAGAAGGGAGTAAGGAAGGGAAAAAAATAAAGGAAGCATTGTAAGTGTCCTAGTCCCTTCTTTCTCAAAGTGAGAATACAGTGTCATCTAACTGAGATTTTTCAATTTTTTTCATAAAAATCCTCTAAGGATGACAATTCAGTAATTTCTGAGACAGTCTATGCTGGAGTCTGGCTCTTCTTAACTTTGAATTGTTTGTTTAATGTTTGACCCAGGTTCTCATTTGAGGTTCTACATAAATATGAGAACAAAAGTATTTCACAGCGAGGGTTACAGATCACTGTAACAGGCTGCCCAAAGAGGTTGTGGAGTCTCCTCTGAAATCATTCAAAACCCACCTGGACACATTCCTGTGTGACCTGGTCTAGGTGTCCCTGCTCTGACAGAGGGATTGGACTAGATGATCTCTTGAGGTCCCTTCCAATCCCTGACATTCTGTGATTCTGTGATTCAGTGGTGGCTTATCTTGTCATTGCAGGAGACAGAGCAAACAGCAGGTGGAAGGAGCCAGTGCTCGAATTCTGCTTAGCAATTTCAGGCATCAATCTGAACTGAGTGCTTGAGCCACCATCACCCAGCTTGACTGTTGGAGCGCTGACTGGGAAAGGCATGTGAACTGTAAAGCTTGGCTGTGTTTCTCAGCTATCCAGAGAAACTGTGTGTCTTTCCCTACTAGCTTGGCCTCTCACATATCCCAACACCATCATGGCTGTTGCAATGCCAGTACCACAGCAGCTTGGTTCTAGTAATGAAGAAAATTAACATTGCCTCTTGAGTTCTCCTCATGTAAAAATCTGGTGGGATGGTTGCCAGTAATTTCAAAGTAAATTGGCCAGCACTGAAGGCAGCAAAAGTAGAAATTTAGTAACAATTTAGTCTGATCATCAGAACTTCATCTCAGGAACTTCTAGGGCAGCCTAGATATTCTTATTAAATAATAATCTAATTTTCAAAGTTATTGTCATAAATAAGTCAATGTGTTTTTTTGTAATGATATCTACTAGTTTGGTGGTCATTTATTTATCTTTCTCCCTCTTCCTTGGAAAGTTATTCTCACCACTCAATTTTTTTGCAGCAGGTGGGCAGCACAGAGAGGCTGTTCCTGGATTTGTGCATTGAGACTCCTCAGGAGTAGTTTCATCTGTATCCTACCCCTTAGTGGAGAAGGCCTCTTAATCACTCCCTCCATCTTTCAATACAGGCAGCTCTCCCTTTTCCCATTCCCTTTCCTGTGGTTTGTCTTTCCTGAAGGTTACAGCATTCTCCAGAGGTTTATTCAAACAGTGGTAATGAAGAGTGGTCTCAGAAAATTAGGTCAGATATCTGTAACTTTCAGGATTAGCAGCACAAATGCCATCATGTGAGTTCATGCATAGATAGGTACATGGCAGCTGATTATCTGCAAATCAGTATTAGGTTTCCTGATATTAATATTCTCTTCTTGTTCCCTGATGTCCCAAGAATGTTAGTTCGTGTACAGTCCTACTCCAAACCCCTGTGCCCTTGAGCAACTTGATAACCAGGGAAGTGAATAAGCAGCACATCCACAGCAACCTCCTTGGGTCTTTAGAAGGTGAGGGCTGGCAATTGCCTTAGAAGGCACAGACTCATTCTGAAACTGCCCTGAATTCAGAGGTGGAACACAGCATATGATGACCCACACAATATGCTCAGGGGTGACATTGACAAAAAGTTATGCAGTGAGTCCTTTTATGGAAGAAATGTTGCTTAGAATCACCTCAAACTGGTGTAAGAAGCCAGTTCATACTCATGGACCAGGCAGCCCTTTCCTGTTCCTAGCTTCCCAAACAGTGGGGAAGACGTGGCTCCTGTCAAACTCAGTTAGCAGAACAATCCACTTTCTAAATGACTGCAACAATCTTTCCTCTTCATCTAATCATTTTCACATCCTCTAAAGAGTAATTTCTCGCTCCTCCCGAATGCCTCTGTCAATGTACTTATGTTCCCATAGTGCTTTCATTAAACCTGCTGTTGTCCCAGTTCAATGTCTTTTAACAGCTAATCTAATTCCAATTGCTCTGAGTAAATAATTTTTTCTACTGCCTTTGCTTCTTGGCTCATTCCCTACCTGGCTAACAAGAAAGTTACGAGCTGAATAAATGGAAGCCCTGTGGCTTTTAAATAGATGTATGAACCTTTGTCCTTGTCCCTAAATGAATCTCACTTTCAATTTGTATGCACAGATAAACTGGGTCAGTAAACTGTAAGGGATGACTCTTCAGGTGTTTTAGCTGTGAATTATGAATTTGCCAGGTAAAAGCTGAAACATGACAGAGAAAGCAAAGCAGAGGGCCACGAGGGGACTGGAGCACCTCTCCTACAAGGACACACTGAGAGAGCTAGGGCCGTTGGGGAGGGGCTGTTTAGCAGAGGATCTAGCAATAGGATGAAGGCCAGGGGGCAGGTTTAGGTTAGACAATAGGATGAAGTTCTTCCCCATGACAGTGATGAGGCACTGGCCCAGGCTGCCCAGAGAGGTGGTGGAGGTTCCATGCCTGGAGATATTCAAGGCCAGGCTTGATGAGGCTCTGAGCAACCCAATCTAGTGCAGGATGCCCCTGCTCACTGCAGGAGGTTGGACTACATGGCCTTTGAAGATCCCTTCAAACTCCATGATTCTATGATTCAATGTGTACAGCACAAATGGAAAGTGGAAACTTAAACAGCTCTGTCACATTTTTTTGTGACAAAGTCCACATATACGTAGAATTTTGTTGTTGCTGCTAAGGTATTCAAGGGTGAGGAATAAGGCAAAGGAGCAAGAAACTATGAGATGTAGAGTTTAGTTCTAGGCACACTTTTCTGATAATCAAGCTATACTAAGAGGCTATCAACTGTTACTATCCCAGCCTGCTTGTTCCTTTGTTTGCATGGTAATTCACAACTACTGAAATAGTACTTTTTTGATGTCAATCCATAAATTGCATCATGGAAAAGTCACAGTAAACAAAAAACAGCTTTAACCTGTTATTCCCATCTCCCACCTTTAGATCTTGCCTTTCCTTGTGCCCTAGGAGAGAGGAAATTCTTGGTCAAGTTCCTGACAGTCCACTCAGTTCTGAAAAGACACAACTTGTGGCAATGACCAAGCCCTGCTCCATTTCTCTCTCTACTAAACTACTTGGCAGGTACTTTCACTTCGCATACTCCCTTCACTAAAAAGAACAGAAGGAGGATGCTTTCTTTCTAAACATCCTAACTCTACAGGCTTAGGAACAATCCCATACTGCATGTATGATTCAGATGAAAGTGGCAAAATCAAAGTGAAAAACACTGCACTAGTAACACACATCCAGCCATTGGCATGATGTGCCAGCAGCATAAATGAAAAGGACAAAGGACAGAGGTTTGTTAAATTAAGCAGTCCATAAACTACATGAACCATGTACTCAGTCTGGCTGACTACAGAGAGACAAGGGCCTATTTTTGAGAAGGCAGGAAAGATTCTCAGCATGTACTAAGCAAACAAATATTTTCCTAGAATATATTAAATGAGAGATTTGCTTTTAGTTTCACATATAAAAAATTCCTATTAATATAATGCATTTTTATATCAAACACACACTGGACTAATTGTGTGCGCTATCTGTCTTCCTTGTTTTTAGTGACACTACATTTTTAAAGAACTCTTAAAATAAGCTTAATCTCTAATTATTTTTTTTAGGCTCTAGTTAATGTGCTTGTTATTATTTGTGAAAACAAAACTTCAACTGAAGAAAAAAATCAGACTGCCCTTTCTTCCTTCCTCCCCTTCCTCCAGATGAGAAATCAAATACTGAATTACGCAGATGAAGGCTTTAGCCAAAAATTTTAACATCATGGAAACAACAGTCATCACAGTTAGCATGGCTCTGAGATATGCTATCCAAAACACCAAGGGTGTAACAAAGAATGAGCATTTTTTTCCCTTAGAATGGACTCCTCTGTTAGGAGATTTGGAATCCTCCAAACAGTGGGTAGAAGCACAACTTCAAAGGGAATATGTGAAAAACAGAACATATCTGTCAAAAGAACAATAACAAATATTAACTCTATAGACAGTAAATTGGGCACTATGAAGCATTTTGATCTCTTGCTGCCCTTGAGGTATCTGCTGGGAATGGACCTGTTTAGCTCCCTGGAGTTCAAACTAGCATATTTCCCAAATGCTGTACCAATAAAAATGTTTTCAAGGAAAAATAAATAATTGAACGAAATAAATTATGTGGAATGTTTTTCCTACTGAAATCACTGGGATACAATGTCCAGTGGTTTGAATCAGACTTTCACTCTTTTGTTATGCATTTAGCCTAGCATTTAGCTTACCCTAAATTCACTCTTCTACTGCCCCATATGTGCACTATTGTCTTAGTTTAGAGGGAGCTGCCTGCTACTAATATAGTTTCTTTGAAACTGAATTATCTGAGATTCTTTCAGATGAGTCATTATTTTATGAGCTTGAGTCTTTACAAGAGCCTTTATTCAGTCTCTTTTGATTTAATTTTCTGCATTCCAGCAATGAGCAATACAAAACTGATCAAGGGCAGAAACTCAGGCAGATTTAACATTCTGGGGACATTTTCAGTTTCTAATACCTTAAAGATCATGCTTAATACTTCCAATCTTCCGATGCCCATTGCTTCCACCCAATATGCACTTCAACAATCACATTGCTGGAGCATACCACCTTTTTGCTTATTATGACACTATTACCTTTTAATTTTATAATTGCATTGCCACTCTCCTTCCCATTTGAACCCTAGTTCTCTGTCCCAACACAGTAAAGGAAGATCTCTCTGATTCTATTCCTCTTTTCTCTCACAAAGTCATAGAATCACAGAATGATTTAGGTTGGAAGGGACCTTAAAAATCACATGGTTCCAACTGCCAACTCTCTCCTCTCCCTCCACGTGGACTTTCCAAACTGGCAACATAGGAGACTAGTGTTGAGAAGGATGTTTGGCTGCACTCCTAGCTGTTTAGTCACAACCATGGCTCCCATGTTTTCTCTCTCCTCGCACCAAGGGTGATAGTGAAAAAAGATTACAAGATCTAAGAACTTATGAGCAAAAAGGAAGCAGACAAGAAATTCATGAGTTGTCTTGAAGAGGGCCAAGGTGCAGGACAGCCTCTTCTGGGTTAGCATTTTCCACATCCAATCCCCAATGCTTGAAGACTTCAGATCTCATGCTCACACTCTCACTCACAGAATGGAAATCTTCATATTGGCGCAGCTGTCAGCTGATGAAGGGTACTCTGCTCTGCCTGAGGTGAATGCCAGGTTATAACATCCAGCCAACAAAGTAAGATAGTATGTGACAAGCTAAAGCTCTGCCCTGATTAACACTAGTTAGTGAAGATATGATGACACTTCTATGTGAAACTTTTAATGGCAATATGATTGAGATAAATGATTACCAAAATCTTAGGGATACATGGTGCTGTTTTGCGTCCCATCCCAGATTTTGGTAGCCACAGGCAGCGGTGGTTAATTGTAGTGTCTGAACAATATCTTGCTTTTTAAAGCTGACAAAAAATGTGATCTGTTTCATGTTATGACAGATAATTTGCACACACTGAAATAACACATGAAATATCATGAAATACTTTTGAAAACTGAAAAATAGAAAAAAGGAATCGGACAAATGATAGAGAATGCTGGATTCCATGAAAAATCCAAGCTAACTCAGTCATCTCTGGCTTTACATAATGTTTTCAATTGGTTTGTTTTAGAAGGAAATGAGTTTGAAAATCACAAGGGAAAGGAGAGCCAGAAAAGGTGGGAACAGTGGATAAGCAGGTGCAGAAGCTGGAGCAAGCTGCCATACAGGCCCTGTCCAAAAAGTGCTACAAAAAGAAGTATTTTCTGCAGCTGCTGGGCTGCACTGAGTGATCGATGGGTTCCAACTGAATTTTTTCCCTATGAAAAATTTACCTGTTTATGAGGCACTGAGGAAATGTCAGACAGGCCTCCATGTCTCCACTGCAAATGCCCCAGCCCTCAGTCCTAGCACAGCAGTAACTATATAACCACCTCCCTGGCCATGCTGAGGCATCATCAGTCTCCAGAGAAACATGGAAAGAAATATATGGATGCAGAAGATACAGTAAGGGCAGTTCTCCTGTGGTCTGCATCATATTTATATTACACTAAGGAATGCAGAACTGTAATTACATGCCGATTCAGTGATATTGAACATGTGCTAAGCAGAAAGATTCATGACCAATATTTTCACAAAATTTCAAACTAAAGGCACAATAAAATCTTACATTTGTATTGGTTAACAATAACCAATGTGTTGCACACGTTTGCCACTAGTTATTTTACTCACCGCGCAGTACAATACTTCATTTCCTAGGAGTTCAAGAGACTCAGTATGGCTGTGTAACTTCAGACTTGAGCAAAGTTTCCAGAATACAGGGGATTTGTCCAGTGATGACAAGAACCATTTTTCTTCTAAATCAAATGAAACATTTAATATTAGGCACTAGCACTGCTAATGTAAAATGAGTTACAAGAGATACTGTATTTTGCATCACATTCATCAAACACTTTCTGTATTTGACCTGATTTTTTTTATTCACCATCTAATGCTATCTCTTCTTAATTCAGTTAATCATCTTTCTACTGCTGACCTTGGTGATCCTCTTTTAGTCTCAAAAACCATATGAATCATTGTAGAGCTGGTGTATGTAGCTATATGCTAAAACTAAATTTTGCTTCCCAGTTGTAGTGGGAAGTAATAGCTGTAGTGTGGGTAATGGAATATGAATGAAATAATTACACGGCACATGCAATCAGCCTGAGATTAATTTCATGAAGTACCATTTAGGTCAAGAACCTAGCAGAACTCAAAAAAAAATCTTGGATGCGTGTGGAGAATAAGAACATCCAAAATAAGCATTTATGAAAGCCCACAAGAGTTTGTGGAGGGAGTTTGGCTTCAAGGCAGATCTCTGCATCGAAGTAACATGAGTTAAGAAGAATACATCTATGGCAAATTGATTCTGCAACATTTTCAGAGGCAGCTGGGAGAGGTCTCTGTTAGAGGGTTTGTTTTCCCCTGTTGCAACACATGGAAAACATCCTAAAATGCATGAGATGTTCCCCATGTAAACAGCTTCATTCGTGACAGAGGAATTTTCTACGATGGTAGGGTATGTGAAATGTTTGCAGTGAGCATTTGGTAAGTGAGATCACAAGGCACTGTCTGCATTAGGGTTGAATGTAGTCTCAAATGTTTTTGAGATCCCTGTGATGGAGTATCAATTGAAATCAAAATCACAAGCACTGGGCAAACACAACCTTGACAAACAGCTGACAGCACCAAGGCCTAAAGCTTTGGTATATGATCTATTCAAACTCCTTTTTGCTACTAATACTAATTTATCTGATTACTAAACTGGTTTAAAATGGTTTCAGAATGGCATCATTCATGTGGCATACTCAGTTTTCTGCACTTCTGGCAAATCTTCTTGAGATGCAAATAAATTCAGGGACTCTGTCCCTTCACGGGAGAGGTGACATAGGAAATATCAATACTAAGCCACAGCAGCTGATTTTTCAACACTTTTCTGCAGAGGCAGACAATGTTTCTTTAAAGTTAAAATCTTTTGCTAGGGCCGCTTTTGTTTGTTTTGCTAACAGAGGAAAACAGTCGGTGTTTAAACTTCAGTATCTTTGCTTCATGTGTAAAAAAAAAAGTAGTGTAACCATGATATATGTACAGATGGCCATTCCACAGGAAAAAAACCCCCCAAAATTACAAGAATTAATCTTGGGAAGTACTTTTGAGATAACAACTGTGCTAACTAAGGCAAATGAAAAAATCCTGTGGATTCTGTCTTGAAGAAATTTAGCCAGAGTGAACATCCTGTGAACTCTGAAGGAGCAGTTAATTTACATCTGGACAGTCCTGTTTAACTGGAATAGCATATGCTGGGCTCCCATGAGCAAATGGTGATTTCCCATGTCCACGAGTTTCTCAAAAAAAGCAAAGCAAAAAGGAAATACTGTCATTTTATTTCAAAGGACAGATCAAATTCAGCTCCAGTGCACTGGTGCAGCTTATCTATCACTAAAGTAACTTAGACCAGATTATTTTTTTCTTAGAAATAATGGTTTAGTTTATTCTCTCTCATATTTTTTAAAAACTTTGGAATGAAAAATGATCCGTTCAGTGTTTTTGGGAAACATTTTGGAAAGAACCATTCAAAAGGTGTTCAAAGCCTGAGAAAGCTGAAGTTAGACAACAGCTGCAAACTGTGACAATTAACATGGACAATACTAAGTTGAAACTCAGGGGTTTAAACTCATCAATGATCAGTTCCACTGGAATTTAACCCTTCATGCCATATGTTGAACAAAGCGATGTCTGAAAAAACCACTCCCATAGATATGAATACGTTTAAGATTATCAGTAACACAAAGGATCTCTTCTTTGTGACCTTCAGTTACAGCAGACATTTTTGATTGCTCTCCTATGCCTTCTATTTCTCCATCATCAAGACAACTTAATAAGCTAACTAAGCATTTGAACAGTGAAAGTTTCATTCACCATACACTTCCAAGACTTATTCGGATCATATGGGTCATCAAAGCATATGAACAGTACTGGCTTTTGAAAAGAGAAGGAGAAGACCAAAGTACTTGCTTTGTTTTGGCACCCATGTTTAACCACCATTTCCTTTTAGAGCTGGTGCACAGGT
The DNA here is from genome assembly GCA_013400935.1 of Turnix velox. Taxonomy (NCBI): domain Eukaryota; kingdom Metazoa; phylum Chordata; class Aves; order Charadriiformes; family Turnicidae; genus Turnix; species Turnix velox. Next base: position 73,032 of record VZTY01015157.1, read on the forward strand.
TATTGTTATCTGTATACAGATGGGGAGCAAAATGGATGCACATGATTAACACCTTGACAAAGGTAAAATGATGTTTCAACACATATTTTCATAATAGTAAAATAGTAAAACAATAGTAAAATCTATCTAGATTCAGGGACATGTCCAACTTAATGAGCCCTTTTCTAACATTGCCAGACTTCAGTCATTTGGAATAAATTTTTCTGCCTTAGGTGACTCCACTGGACCAGCTGTGTTTTTTTCAGTTTTTGGTTTTGGGAATATTATGGCAAGAATAGCTCGGCTGCTTTCAAGGGCAAGGCTATAGAAAAATAAGTTTTGTTCATGTGAACTAATTCTGGTAACCACAAACTGCGTGCTTCAAGTTTCAGATCAAAAACGTGGGGTAGAGGGAGGGAGGAGTAAGCACACTTCATACCAAGGATGTGCCTTTTGCCATCCCTCTGAAACCTGACCCTAGTTTATTAAATTTCATTCTGCTGGGGAAGGGTGAGGAAGGAAGTTCACATAGATTTAGATTTTAGCTGCTTAATTCCCCAAAGATGTCACCCCTAAGGGACCGAACATGAAGTTCTCATGACTTGTGCTCTGAGTGCTGAGTCTGAGCACCTAAATTGAGGTCAGGATCCCACAATTATACTTCTGCCTCTGATTTTGGGATTTAAAAGTAGACAGAAAAAAATGCTTGGGGAGATGGAAGAGAGTAAATTATGACAGAAGTAAGTCACAGAATGCTACTGATTGGGATGGAAACAAGAAATGAGAGGAAGGATAAGGAGTGTCAATGTAAACATAACTGATGAATACAGGCTGGACAAGGAGCATGAGAGATTTGAGATAAGACTAACTACCATCTTAAATTTTAACATTTTACAGCCTCTTCTCATAGTTTTAATTTTTCATCTGTCTTTGTTGTACATAATTCCTTGTAGAGGTGAGGCAATATTACGTATTGCTCTCTTCCATACTTCTTCATTTTAAAGATCATGTTAATATATCTTAACATAATATCATATGTTAATATATAATGGTAGATACGTTAATAGACTAGTTGCCAGAATTACAGAAGAATGTGATGCCTTCCTTCTCTTATTAGCATCTCTGACCTCCTGAATATCTCCTGAAGACATAGGACATGTTCTTGGTAATCATATCGCTGTTGTACACTGAAAAGTTATAAGTTAATGGATCATGTTTTCTACTCCAGGTGCACCCTAAAAGTGATTATATAGCATCTTGTCCCTTTAGAATATTGCTCATTACAGCCCATGCCCTATTGGTATATGTTTCTGTGTTTCCTTTTCCACAAAGTAGTCCTGCAGAAATACTTTTTTGCAGACATTCTATTTGCAGAAACATAGAACATTGCAACTAGAATCTATACTTTTTCCATTGCTGCTCACATCTTGTGCTGTTTGATACTGCAGTGGAAAACATCTGGGGCACATAAATTTCTCCTCAGCCTTGTCCTCTCCCATATTCTCTCCTTTTACTGCTGTCAGTGTCATAGTAGATGAACTGTTGATGTGTTGAGAGCTAAAATCCTGAAGAAAAAGGATCAGGCATGCTGACACAAATTACTTCCTGCTGGAACTAGATTATTTTGTCTTGAGTAGAGCCAGAAAAACTGTATTTTATCTTCTACAAAAATTAAATGGAAAACTTCATGGCAGAATTTCAAATACTGAAAAATTTCAAATGAAAACCAGAATTATTTCAATTTCAAAATCATATTTAGTGAGAGCTGAAGTTTGCATGCCTCATACCTTTGTTTTTCTCTGTGTGATGGTCTCAGACATGAGTGCTGGGCCAGAAAAATATCCCACCATATCTTGCTGTATCCCCTTCCAAAGAGGTCAGAGAATCAGGTGTTACAAAGAAAAAAAATCTGTATAAGCAAAAGTACTAACAGCCAGTTCAACAAACAGAGATTTTTTTATTATTGAATGGAGATTTCTTTTTATTCACAATTTGTATTACATAAGACAACTGGAGGACAAGGAAAAGTAAATAATCTTGCTTTTCAGTATTTTTGAACTGAAGCTCAGCAACATGAGGAAAATACAAAAGCAGTGAATAATAATGAACTGGTTATACAATCTTATGAGCACTCTCTTTACTCCTTGCTATGCTTGCAAAACCATGGTTAGCACAAATCAGAGACACCACACATGGCATCACTGATGGCTGTCAATGTGGATGACTGTAGGGGTACCATTTGAAAAAGAGGGATAGTGTTCAAGGGGTGAGTCAAGATGGGATCTGCTAACAAGGCACCAGATAAAACAACCGTTATCTTACGATAATATGCTTGTTATGGAAAAGTAATGGCTATGATAGTGTTTATGTAATCTCAATTTTAAGAGACTGTGAGGAATGTTTTTGTCTATGATCTGTTTCACACAAAAGAGCAAAACTACTAAATCCTTAATTTTTTTTTATTAAGAAAAGGAAAAAAGGAGCTCCCTGATACAGCTATAAGATAACTCAGCTTTGGTAGCATATTCTGCATGCTTTATTGATGATGCTGCTGAGAATAAAAGTAAAGCCAAAGATTACTGCAAAAGAAGTCTTCAAAAAAATCAAACCAAACTAAATCAGTACCTGAGGGGGTCCTACAGAAAGGCAGGGGAAGGAATTTTTAACATAATATCGGATGGGAGGACTAGAAACAATGGATGTAAATTGGAGGGGGGGAGGTTTAGACTTGACATAAGAAAGAAATTCTTTACAGTGAGGGTGGTGAAACACTGGAACAGGTTGCCCAGAGAGGTTGTGGATGCCCCCTCTCTGGAGGTGTTCAAGACCAGGCTGGACAAGGCACTGGGCAGCCTGATCTAGTAGGAGGTGTCCCTGCCTATGGCAGGTGGGTTGGAACTCAATGATCTTTAAGGTCCCTTCCAACCCAAACTATTCTATGATTCTATGATTCTAAATGAATGAGGAATTAACTGAGGTTAATAGAAAATGCAGAACATTGAAGCAGATGATCTACCTGAAGATTGTCAAACATCAATCTGCTACTCCTACTCTTTCATAATAGATGAGCCAAGATGTAAATAAAAAAATATCATTTATGTTTTATGGCTATCCAGATATTGCTACCAGTTTCTCACAGATTCTATAGTGGAGTATCAGCAAAGTTGGAGCTAACACAGAAAACACAAAATAAACATTGGAAAGATACATTTATCATCTGCCCAATGTATCAACCCATAATTTATAGCCTCAATTCCTTAAGAAAATTTGCACTAAAAGCTCATGCTGTCAATTTCATGGGGCCTTAAAAATTATTTTCTTGTCAGATCTGCCTCCATTATTGATGACTTTTTCACTTGGAAACTGTTTATATAAAAAGTAATCTTTTAATGTTGTTGACACAGACAGTAGTTCCAAGGCCTTCAATCTGCATACCAGTATACCACCTGTATGGATGTGGTCATGTGGATCTGACTTGATAATGCTCTTTGATAAGCTGCTTATAGGGAAGATGTATTCTGACAGTATAAACTGTCTGAGGAAGTAGTTAAAGTGTAGGAATGGCTCTTCTTGTGTCCTCCACCTCCAAGTTACTTTAAAAAGTTCTGCTGTTTCTGTACCCAATACAGAGAGACATTCCACATTCTTACACTTTCTGAGCAAAAGCCTTACATTATACAAGCCAACACAGTATAAATTAATTTTACAATATTATGATGATTTACACCAATTTGGTATAGGGTCCAAGACTGGTCATAAAATGAAGAAAAAGAGAGAGATTTAATATGCAGGAAGCAGGTTTCCTGCTACTGTATATAAATCAGAGGAGAATCATTCCAGAAAAGGCTATCAACTTGTCTAGCACTTTTCATAAGCATTAAATTATCTTAAACAATCAGGAAAAGCCTTTTTTTCCTGAGGTGATATGTGAGCGATCCAACCCTGACTGATCTAAGTCCAGAAACATATCGTAACATCCATTTAAGAAAGAAGCGGAAACAAGAATCAAGAATCTCGAAACCTTTAAAACCTCTAATCCTCTTTGTTTTGGGGCTGGGGATGTGGTTTTAGTCATACAATTAATTACACACAGGAATGGTGATTGCTTTCCAGCAGGATGACAAAAAAAGCTTTGCTCCGAGAGGTCACCAAATCCTGTCTCATTTTGAGCATTTGCTTTTACTGGCCGCCCTGCTCTCCATGCCACCTCCAGCACCAGGAAGCAGATGGGACTTCCTTTCCATCTGGCTGCCAAGCAGGAAACATTTGACTCTTCAATAGCCAAGAACAGACAGCCAAGAGCCACAGTGGAAGAGCATGACAGGAACTGACAGGCTCTCAGACACCGCAGTGACTTCCAACTGGTGGGTCATTGAGACTGCACATTCATTCTCCCATTCTACCCAAAACTGAGCGTTCTTGAAGCATTAGAAATGTTGACCTTGTGTACAAATGCTGGAAATGGGACTAATTATTCTGGAAACCTTGAGAAAATCAATCATTCTTATTATCCAGACACCCTCTATGCCAAGAACCATCTTAAACTACGTGCCTGCTGGCCCCTTTGTTCTGCAATTTTTTTTGGTGCAAGTACAATACTGCGTTTTCATTGTGTAGCCATTCCCAGTTACATTTGAAATTTGATTTTACTTGATGCATCTATACAAGGGAGAGTTTTTTCATCAAGGTACAAAATAAGGTGGGCCTCATTAATGTATAAATCTGAAATGAATTCAGATTCAGGATGGCCTATTGTGAGTACTGCAAGATGGGAGATTTCTGGACTCTAACATGAAATTGCATTTCCATCTTTCTTGCAATTAATTCTCAGCAGATCTATGGATGCAAATAAAACTCCTCCATAATATTAATATCAAGCAGACACAGTCACTGATATTTCACAGATTAGCTGAGATTGGAAGGCACATGCAGAGATAATGTAGTAATTTCCCCTCCTGTTCAAAGTAAGGACAATTAGAGCAGGTTGTTCAGAAGCAAATCCTGATAGGCTCTGAATATCTCCAAAGATGGGAACTCTACACCCTCTGTTGGAAACCACTTTCAGTGCCTGATCACTCTCATTGTAAAAAGTTTTCTTCTTCCGTTTCAGTATAATTTCTTGTGTTTTGATTTGTTCATATTGCCATTTGTAAATTCACTGAAATAGGAGTAATAAATATAAAGAATGCTAATAGAAGTTCATGAATTAGAAGATCAGGAGGGATAAAAAAACCATCATAAGCTAAATTAAATGGAACATATGGTAGCTAATGAAATTCATCACAATCTTAGATTAAGGAGAGAAGAAATTATTAGGCCACTTCATATGATCCTATAAAAGACAGGCAAGGAATTCTTATTGGGAGATTCCTTTACTAAGACAGTATATTCTACTTTCTTGAAAAAGGCATCTGGTCTTGATAACACAGAAAGAAAAACCAGTTGCCTACTGAAATAATTAGAAATTAGAAAACACTTCTTTTAGCACTCTAAACTTTCTCCTCTTTCTGTAAGTGGATGAAAACAGATTTACCTGGTTTAGGTACCAAGCCTTCTGTAGCCTTCTGTGACTTAGTGTCAACACTGATTTTGAGATAATTTTTTCAGTCTGAAAAGTATTCTCAGAACATTTAAATCAGCTACACTGTGCAACAATCTTATCTCTTTGTGTGTGCCTTTTAACTGCTGAAAAATAATTTTCCACAGACATTACTAGCAGCAGAAACTCATCGGTGTAATGCAAGCCACAGCAGAATACAAAATCAGGCTTTAGAGCAGGTATTTTCCTTAATTTAAAAAATTTACTCGAATCAACTTGCTGAACAGATAAAAACTGAAATGAAAGTGCTGGGAAATAAGTAGCCTTTTTTAGCCACATCACAACAATTTATGCCTTTCCATGTAGCTAAAATATTCCCAGCAGAGCTGACAGCCCCTAATAAAACAGAGCAATCACTGATTAGTGTCAATTAATCACTTTCCATTTGGCAAAAATTAAATCCTATCATGACTACTTAGGAGACAAGTAGCCATATGTGACATTATGTTTCATCATTGCATGAAGCATTCAGATGCTATTCCACTTTTCAAAAATACGTTTACTTGTAATGTTAAAAAGACATATTAATAAATATCTACCCTGAGTTGCCGACTTGCAGTAGCTATTCTTTTGATGTGAATTATTATTTATCCCCTTCTAAATCCCAGATAAAGATTGGAAAGAGATGTCCAATACTAAATTAATAAAGTATAAGAAATTAATTAATCTGTTCATATACCAGTTTCTTTCTCAATTACAGAAACAGAGATGTTTGCCAAAGAAATACCTAAACACTGTGAGAATCCAACTCTGGCTATTTGAAAAAAGTGCCTAAAAGATTTTAACCCTGTCTAGCAATATAGCAATTCAAAGCTCAGATACTTTTGGTTTTACAATGAATGGCTTGCATTAGCTATGATGGCATTGTTGTAATGTGGATTCACAATTTGCACAGACTAATTTGAAGAAAGGTGTTAGATCTGATCGCACATCATCATTAGTTCTCTTCCATTATTATTCAGAAGAAAATAAGAGACCTGACAATAGAAAACAGCAGGCAGAATTACCAGTTTAGATATGTAAAATTTGTGATGCTGACTGCATCAGATTCTGGCATTTGAGATTAAGAACATTTCTCAATGCTGATGCATGAAAAAAAACAATTAGTTCAAAGATATTCTATCATCTGACAATGATAAGGATGGTATTTATTTTTACATTAAGCTAATACAATAGTGTGGTTTTATAATCCAGTCTTTCTAAGAAAAAATAAAAACTGAGAGGAAAACTGTTGGGTTACTGTTTTATTTTGTGGTTACTATGATAGCACTTGGTAAAGCTTGTTGCTTTATGGTGTAGGGTAAAAAAAGTATGAATTTTGTGAAAGATGAGTGATCACTATTACTTATAATTTTCTTGTTTAGCTGACAATCAAGATAATTTGATGGTTGATTTAGAACAATTTATATTCCATTATATTCTAATATAAGTAGATGTAAATTTAAGAGATTGAAAAACAGTCTTCATATTACTTAACTGTCATTTAGTATTCACTATAATGAACATATAATTTTACATGAGTAAGTCCAGAACATTGAACACTTACAATGTATCCCTGTTTCTGTCTCTTCAGTGACTTAATTAGGTACTGCCTCCTCATTCACTATTCAGTATCTTTCTTAGCTATTTTTAAATAATCTAAAAATGAACACAGAAATTATATTTAAAAATGAATTGTGCTTGTATACGTACATAAAATTGTCATTGTTTTCTATCTTTGGCTGCTATCTACTAATTTACCTCATCTAGTTGCTATCTATACTAATTGTTTAAAATATACATCATGAAGACTGATTGTTTTTGAAACAATATATTATTATGCTACATTGATAAATTCCATGCTAATTTTAAAAGTAACTGTTCAACATAATCTAGAAATTATATAATACTTACGGCATTTGTAGGTATTATACAGATCCTAGACAGTGTGGTAGATGGTGTTACAGGAAAACACTGAACTGAAACACCAACTATAGCTCCATCTGAAGTCCTATCAATAGCTAAAACTAACAGAGATTAGCATTTCCATCTTAAATTACTGAAAATGTCAGTTCTTGATGTGAAATAATCTACACAGCGTTTCTCATTGTAGGTCAAATAGAAATACTTGAAAGTTTGAGAAAAATGGTTCCTTTTCTCTTAGAGATTTTAGGAATAAAAACCCTAGTGTCTGAGACTGAGAAATTAAACCTTCCTGCAAGTATACCTTTGAATATTTAAGAGAACCCTTTTTCAATTTCACCTAGATACAAGTTTTTGAAAATTGAGAAGAGACTTTATGATGAAATTACAGTGATAATCATGCTCCTAACAAATCCGGGGCGCTATTTTGAAGAAAAAAAAAGGTAGATTGTTCATTATGCATATTTCAGCATATATATATATATTCACTTCAAGTGTAAATTAGCCATAAGGTCAAAAGTATATTAGTAATTTCATCACAAGCTTCAATTTAGTCACAAATTGCTCCTCTTTACACAGCCCTTCTCCCATTCTCTGAAAATGTTGCAGATATCATTTTAGCGAGTCCTTGTGTTCTACAGAAAGAGATCTGTGCTGCTGAATATTTACTGAAAAGAAAAAGAATAGTACGACATGTAACACTGGATATGCCACATTACTTATTCTTTTAGGCATAGATTAACACTACAAAATCTCCAGTTCTGTTGTTATGTGTCCATTTCCACATAATGCCAGCAGTCTAGGCAGATGCACCATCGAGATCAGCAAGGCCTTCTTTCAGGAGTTCCTGACTGCAGACTGTACGGATCTGTAAAAAAAAGACACAGACAAAGCCTATATATCCAACCCATATCCAATCTTAACTTGCAAATGGAAAAGCTTGATTGAGTTACTGTGAGCATCTCCATTCTGCATAAGGTCACTCAGTTAAAACCATGTCTTATTTTATGTTTTGGCACTCCTTCACTCAGAAGTTAGAGCCCCAGCCTCAGAGAGATTTCAAATCAAACACAAGTCCAAGCCTCAGTCTTTCTGGTCTCATAACCAGCTGTGAATTCTGCCATTAATGCCTGTGGTTTGCATGTATTTTACTTAGCCAATTGATATGGTCAATGACTACAGGAGACAGGAAGGTATCTGACTAATTTCCAGGGTATAGATCTATGAAAACATCTTCAAAATTTTAATGAAATAATAAGTCATTTATAATTATTGATCAGCATAGAAATATCAAGAAAAACACATATTTCCATAGACAGCAATTGGTCCATTTATCTCTTAAACTTCCTTTTCATGTTAAGTGATGAATACATGTCTTGATATGAAAGTAAGAAATACTTCATGTAACTTTTTAAAAATAAACAGGGTGCCATTTTTGAGTTCATCTGTGACATTCTTTATAATGACGATCACTGAGCACTTGCCAAATTATCTATCATCAGTGGTTATTAATGTAAAGGACCAATTTCTTTAATTACAGCAAATTTGAGAGCTGCATTTATGACTGCTGTGAATTATACTTCCTCTCAGCCTTGCCTTAATTCTATGAACAATCCTAATGACATTTATGGGAGACCAGTTAACAGAAATAGAAATCTACTTAACAGGAACCTAGTTTAACACAGTTCAGAAAGTCCCTGTGATCCATATTAGATTCAACTGTCAGAATGGACAAGTCCATTATTTCAAAGCGATTTTGTGAGTAGCAATAACTTTCTTTGCAATTCCAGTATTATTTGCTTGAGCAGTAAACAATAACATACCTCAGTCTGTGGGGCTTTCTGATCTGGCATCCTCAATGTCTTGAAGTAAACACCTTGGGGAAGTCAAGGTAACTTTTCAAGGTAGTACATTTGAGTATCAGGCATAATCCTTCTGAAAGCCAAATTAAGATTATTTATGTAAAAACAAAGCTGTCTTTGTAAAGGAAGCCATGTCGTTTTGTCAGACCACATTTAGCAGCATGCTTGAGATCTTTCATCCTGTTGCTTCAACACTATCACCCCTGGAAGGAAAATGAAAACAAATATAAAAGAACTCAACATCTGCAAAATAAACACTTTTTACATAGCAAGGCTCTCAAAGCTGCCAAGCTACATGGATGTAAACCCTTCAATTCTGGCTCTGGATACAGAAGTAAAAATACCTCAGTATCTTTGCAAAAGTTGAAAAGTTTTTGAGCCTTGAGAGAATTTTATGGTTCTTTTCTTTGTTTTCCATAACCATCTTGTTGTCTGTTGGAACATGAAAGTCTTTTGAAGAGTCATTCTCCCGAAATCTATTCTTGAATCAATAAACTGCTGAAGCACCAGCTAAAGTATTTCCCTCTCCAAGACAGAACATGCTTAAATATAATCCAGAGTAAGTATTATTGATTCCAACCTAAAACCTGTATATGTGCATATATGAACTCCACTGATACTCTAGACAGATAAAATCCTTATATCAGGCATTAATTTAATGATGCCTTAAAGAAATTGTCAGCCTCTGAAGGGGGTTTGGTTCTTGTACTCACAATAGTATTTGTTCTCTTTCTAAGACACTATGGACAATAATGAAATATTAATGCTACTACTTAAATGTTTTTTTCTTATTTTTGATATTAAAACATCCTGTGGCATTGTTCCTCGGTTATTTAAACCTCTTGAAACATGTTTAATTCATGATCTACCAGTATATACTACAAAATTCCAAAGTGAAAGTTTGTAACATAGAGGATAATTACAGTCAGAAGTTGCAGCCATTTTCTGTTATCCCATCAGCTGTGTGTTTCTAATACACTGGTAGCACTTATCTGTATTTTGATATTGAACAACAGTGTACCTTTAGGAACTTTACCTAAAAACTAGACCAGTGATGTTTGGGAATGTGGTGGAAGGAGAGGAAGAAATTCAGTATATTATCAGTTTTAGATAAATTATTTAATACTTAAATATGAAAGTATTTATGTGGTTTAATGGTCAACAATTAAATGCACAAACAGAGTTCAAAATCATCCTGGGCAAAGCTTTAAAAAGCAATTTCCCTACATTTCCTGAAACTGTATCAAGATCTCATATGAGGGCATTCTAGCATGATGATGTACATGCATATAGTAATAGTGAATGAAATTAGCTAAGATGATAGGAGCAACATTAATCACCAGCGGAAAAACTTAAAAATACTGAAATTTTGCCAGAACTACAACAGCCACTGTTTGTGGAAAAGAAGAGACACAGGAATCTAACTAGATTAAATCTGATAGAAATTATCAGTGCATAAGAGCAATACAGTCTGTTATAGCCACAGCAAAATAACTAAAAAATACCAAGATGCTTTGGGAGGACTCAATTTCCAGGTATAGTTTATCTCAAACTAAATAAACTGACTGATTCACATCATCTGCCTTTATTACTATTTCCTAAGTAAATGAATTTACATAACATATATTTAATAGGACTGATAAACAAATATTACTAATATAATAGGAGCATTTAAGTGCAGAAAAAATGCTTCCTCCAAATGGCTCATTATCCTGTGAAGAAGGGCAAAGCTCAAATAGTGTAAAGAGATATGACTATCACATGCCCACAACTGAAGATATCACAGATATGGTAAAAATAATTTTTTCTGATGTCATAGACATGTACTGATGGATGAGGAAATCATTCTTCATCTCATTTCAGTACACAGATAAAGATTTTCAAGATCTACAGCTGCAGAATAACACTATTGGTGCTGCTATCTGTGACTATTTATTTAGTCTTGTTAGTGTCAATTAGAGAGGTTATTACCAACAGCCAGGCACATCCTAATAGGATTTTCAAAGCTACCTTTCAGTTTCTGACACAGGAACACAAAGATCTCATTCCTGCTATTAAGAGGCAAGGAAATGAATCTCAACTCCAGAAGGGAAACTTTGGTATAATACTTGCAACCCCTTCACAAAGGTCAATAAACAAAAGGCAAAAGCAATCCATCATAAGCACCGACATACAGATCACAATCAATGTAGAGTGTATCATGATTCGTAAACTCCCAGGGCTTTTCAAATGATAAAAATTTGCAATAGTGTTTACATGTTAAAAGCTTAAGTGTTATGCTCAAGTAAAAAGAGATCATTTCATTAGTGATGCATGACCAAGAACATTACTGAGAGTGACACATCACAACTCTGATGTACTCTGATCTTATTACCAAAACTACACAGATAAGTCACTGATATGCACGGCTGAATTTTAAGCTAAGGCAGTCTCTGAGCATGCAAATATGAAAAATGATCCTCAACTGTCTTGAAAGCACTGGCAAAGGCTATTACAAGACCATTTTAACAGCAAAACTGGGAACAATCCAAAAGCAATTATACACACAGAAACCAATAGCTGAGATGGCCATGGGCCTTGCAAGAACACTGGACTTGGGAAGATGAGATAAGCATATGCACTGCCAGAAGCAAAAAGACTCAAGACCCAGAGCACTCAGAACACAATTATCTCTGAAGTAGAAGCCTGCAGTCAGAATGTAAAAAGTAATAAAATGCCCCAAAATCATAACTGAGATCTGCAAGTAAGTGAACAACTTTTACATCCTTGCAGACATAACATGCAGCTCCAGAGTGTGAAAAGTTGTTGCTCTTTTTTTTGAAAATCTTTCAGCAGAGTAGGGATGGAATTCTTACCAAAGCTAAACAAAATTATGATTTCACTGCAGAACACACTTCATTCTTGTGGATGACAACCAAGATACAAAATACTCTGCAGCACACATCATAGCAAAAATAATGAAATATTTCAAAAACCTCACACATTATCTGATCTCAGATGACAGAATCTGAGAGCAAACATTATTTTCTATTTGCTGTCTTGCCACATAGCAAGTCAGTACTAAATCCAGATAAACAGGTTAACTCAGGCAAGCTAATGATTGCCCCGACAACCTAAGCAAAATCAGAGAATTTCCTGAACATAAAACACACACCTGCCCCCAGGCTTTACACCTTCTGGTGATAGGCATCAATTTTGATTGAGTCCCCCCAATAAGAAGCTTGCCTTTTCTCACATAGTTTGATGGCACTCATAAATTTGGTTTAGTATCCTACAAAGATGTCAGATGAAATGATATTCATCTTGACTAGGCTGCAGCCTTTTAAATGGGGATGCATTTTCTGACATGGCACTGGTATGCAATGCTCATGCCTTGGATATTTCACATGAGGATTAGCATGAAAGGGAGTATAGGACAGTGAGTCATTAAGATGGACCTGAACCACTATGCCACTGAGCTATGACTGGTAATCAGTAGCATGTTTGGGGTGTGATATTTGATGTTAGTAAAGCCTATGGTGCCTGCTCAGAGTACTCAAGGCTTGCTGAAACTGAGTCCACTGACAACACCCTCCAAAACCTCCAGCCATTGCTTGAGTCCCAGTGGGCACTACTATGCAGTTGTAGGAGTGCATCTCCTATCAAATGGTGTCTGGCTGGCCTTGCAAACAGTATCACAGTATTCCTCTCTAGAGGGATAACTTAGCCTCTCATGTCTCCAGCTCTATCTCTAGCTTTCCCTGGCACTCAGTAATCATACTACTGCAAAATCCTGGCACAAACAAGATTTTTCTTAAGATAGCAACAGAGCTAAAAAAAGTATTTTGTTGATTCTGTCAAAGTACTCAGAAATAGGTTTGAAACTGATCTGGAAAGAGACAATACACTATGTGTGTGTCTCTCTGCAAAAAGAAGAATAGCATCAAGCAGTACAATTGTTTGAATTAATTTACCTGTTTTAGCTTCTAGATAAAAAATTGATCCAGGGAAACTAGATCATGAAGAACTGTACTAATAAAATCTGAGAAAAAGTTTAAAAAGGCTATTTCAACATCAAGCATGAAGGATATAGGCTTAACAGAAGACTAAATACAAAGAGACAACATAACATAGTTTAAAGAATTATAACGTCAGTGGTGTTGTTATTTGTAGGGATTCATAAAAGGTTAAGACAAAACTCATAAGACATATAAACTATAATTTGAAGACTATGATTTGAAGAAGCTGTTAAGAAATCCTGGCCCTACATTTCTCCACACACCCTTCAAGGTCAAGGATTTCCTATGAACCCCTCAAAACAAATACAAGAACACAAGTTAAGTGAGAGGACTGCATTTTAATTGAAATATATTATTTCAAAGGATGAGTAAAAAATGTAGAGTCCAAAAGATTTTTGCAATTCGGAAAAAGATGATGATCCTGCAAAGGTGGAGAAAAGATGGATTAAGGTGCTACAGATAAATAAATGGACTCCTCTTTCTCTTGGGCCTTTGTGTTTATGATGAAGAAAAAAAACATCGACAAATGAAAAACTGTTGACCAGATTCCTTCCTAAATAGTTGAGACAATGAAATATGCTCTGATCAGACATGTTTTCCTTAGGCTCCTATAAATTATAATGCAGTTCAGACCATTGTTAACCTATAAAACTCTTTAATCAGAATCCCCGCAAAATGCCATACCAGGAGGACTTTGCTGAACAGTCAATAGCACAGAGTGACCTTAAAATAGGAGTGCATCAGCTGCTGACCAGATTAATCAACTGGTAACCAGCCCAGCACCTGTTAGGGTTTTTTATGATCCAGGGGCCAAGTACATGTTTCTATTACCCCAGCCTTTTTCCTGCTGCCTCCCAGGGATGATATCACACGATACTCAGCACTTTTTTTTCTCCAGCAGGGAGGGCATTTGATGGTCAATACATTCTGATCTCTAAAGCAAAGGAAGATTTACTCATATTGCTGTATGAAATGCTTGGCAGTATATCTACTAGGCAGTATACATTCAGGATACCTTTCAGATGATGAGTATTTCCACATAAAAATATAAATGTCAATATCAAAAACTGTAGAGGTGACAGCTACATGGAACACAACTGAAAACCAGTATTTAAAAGAAAATACTCTGCAGCCTAAAAACTATTGCTCCAGTGCAGCAGAAATCTAATTATGTAACTAAAGACTAGTCACTATTAATGCTTAAAGATTCTTATGGAAAACCAGGCACTCTTAACTTTTTTAAAAATTAAAATTATTATTTAAATTAGTGTGAAGTCTATCATCCTATGGGGCACTAACCATAGCCTTACAGTTCAGTGTTTAAATATGTTTGCTCAGTGCAAAGGAATTGTGATCAAAGTCCCAGGTAACATAAAAAAAGGTGCCAGGTGCATTTCTGTTTTGAAGTAGCAAGACAGTAAAATGTGTATGTTACGTAAAGTTTGCTCAGTGATACAGCAATTTCAAAAGGATTAAAAAAGTATCTCTACCATGTGATATAGCCTTGTCATTGCTGATGCTGATCTGATCTAAATCATCCACATGACACAGAATCAGGCAGAGCAGAGGTCCTGAAACAATCTGGTAGTGGCAAATTACGTTCCAGAAATAGTGCATTCATGAGAAAGCAGAGGTATCTCTGTGCTGTGCTCCACAGTCCTGTGCCCATACACTCCTAAACCTGACAAGCCCTCAGAATTAAACTTAGTTCTATTCTTAATATTAAGTGCGGATGAAATTCAACAGCTACAAAAGTCAAAGTCACATTCATTTTTAGAATGAACTATTTGAAGCTGCTGTGCCCAAAATTATTTACCATTAACTTAGGAAACAAAATTCTCTTTATTATCAAAAGATTCTCTGAATTCCACGACAGAAAAAAATGCATAACTAAGTTTTGCAACTAGTTCTAGAACCAACAGATCAAAGCTCAATTAGATAAACCTGAAAATGACAGTGATAAGTAAATTGCTGATATGAAGACAGTGAGGGTAGAATGCCCATTTGTTAAATAAAAGTACATTTAAGTACTTCATCTAAAAGTACATTTAAATACATTTAATGTACATCAAGTACATTTAAGTACTTGATCTATCATAGTTACTAACTTGTAATACAGGTGACAGGCTGGTTTCTGAAGTTGACAGAAGCTAAGTTATTTAAACTGTTTTGGGTAATGGTGTTTGAAATAGAAACGTATCACAAATGCTAGGAGTTAATGACAACACGGTCACAAATCTATGCCAATAATTACTTTAAAGAAAAATGTTGCCTTTAAAGTGAAAGTATAATTGTCAAGTGAACCTATTCTTAAGTTATGGCAATCCATTATTTACTATGGAAGGGATGAATTCATCTGCTGACATGGTATGCAGCTGCAATTGACAAAATAAAACACATTTTCTGTATGACTTAGCAATCCAGTCATCATGCACTACACCAGTAAAATTTCTGCTCCATCTTCAAATGTAATGTAAACATTAATGCTGCAACAGAGAAACAGGGCAAGCTGGGGAAAATCTATGCCTAAAGCAGCGGATAGCAAATTCTTGCTTATGAGCAGATTACACGAAGTAACAGTAAGAGTTATGAAATAACTATCAGTATTAATCACTACCTGCAGATGGTTACTTGAAAGCAAAAGAAAGTCCAAGGTGACCTCTTAATTGCAAACATCATTTGTGGAAATCTATTATATTTCTGGATACTTCCTGCAGCTTTTAAACATTGTTGCTTTCCCCTCAGGGAAAGAACTAAAGAGCAATTTTATTATAATCCCAGAAATACAGGAATATAAACAAGTTTAAAAATGTAAATATAGAGTTGGTTTACAGGAAAAAAGAGACTCTTCCTTATTCTAGGGCCAACCTTGTTCCTGCAAGTAATACAAAAGAAATAAATGCAAGTGAAGTACTGGATTTAAATCCTTGTTGATTTCCTAAGTCCTTTTTTATCAGCATGTAGACTCATACTTATTTTGGATGTTTGCACTGTGGATAAATCACTGTTATCTATGTTAGCTGACTATCTTATTGGTGAATTAGTGATATTACCTGCTCTGATAGGGGGGCTGGACAAGATGATCTCCATATGTCCCCTCCAACCCCTATCATTCTGCATGATTCTGATGATAATTTAGGTACCTATTGATCTGAAATTGTATTAGTTGAGTTTGGCCTGTGTATTTTCAGATAGTCCACCAGACTGTAAACTACCAGTACTAGATAATTACCCATTCTAGTTATTAATTACACTTCACATGCATCACTATCCTGTTACTGAAGTCACAAGGCTTGGTTCTAAAATTATCAACTTGCAGATTTAAAGCTTCAAAAGGACCACACTTGACTCTAGTTGCCAGAGGTTTTAATATTTCTTTGAGAATCTCATTTTCACGTGAGTTTTGAGCCTTCCTTTTAGAGCATAAGAGATCCTGAAAGTGAAATCCTGGTTTATAACTTGATCAGTATTAAATTAATTTAATACATGATAGACTCAGACACAGCATTATTTCCCAATAAAAAGTATTCATTATATAAAGCTGACCTTACCAACTACAGTCAAAGTGTTGATTTGTAAATGAAAGAAAATAATGACAAAAAAAGCTCAAGGCCCAAATTATTTATACATTTCCACAGAGACTATTCATTGTAATGTAATTTTGGTCCTTAAATGTTACACTGCTGAGAGTTTAGAGAATCCTTATATCTAAAAACCCTTGTGCTTATTAATTCTTTCCACATAAAAAGCTATTATATGTTGTATGACTTACAGTACTTTTAGAAAAGTGATTGTGTTCAACTTAGTTTTACATGCTAAAAGCAATTAGCAAGAAGGCACTGAGACTTCCTGGGTAACACAATGGTGTATTGCTGCAGAGATTAAGATTCTTTTCTTCTTTTTCACTGAGTTCTTTTGAGAAGCTCAAGCACAGTTATTAACCTTTCAAACTTTCCACACAGTTTCACTTCTTGAACAATTGCATGCTCATTTTATGTAAAGAAAATGTGTAACAATTAAACAGAGCTTTTGTCTTCAGGACTCCCCCACCTTTAAATTCAAATTCAGATTCTTGTGGTATTATCTTCATCTGGGTAATTTTTAATGTTTCTTACTATTGGTTGACTTCAACTTTCCAAATACATAAAAGACCTTTTTAAACTGACAGTTTACCAAAGCAAGACATTTACTTGGAATGGTAGAAACCTGTCTTGGAGATTGAAGATCAAGCACTAGTCCTTGCCTTGTATGATGCATAATCACAGAGACCTTACCTTTCTTTACAGCCATTCTCACTCCACATTTATAAGAGTAAATAAACAAAATCCTATTGTAAAGATGAGTTTCATCCAAATACTCAGAACACTGGAAAATTTTTCAGGAGGGCTTTTGAAGAAGGTGATTTTCAGGGACAGGCATACCAGGGGTCCTAAGAATTGAAAAAAAAGTGGAGAACAGTTCAAGACCAAACTTCCTTTTTATCTATTAAGGAATGTGAAGAGGAAAAAACCCTGGATCCGCTACATATTCATTGATGATTTTCTTTACCTTCTCTCTGTATAAATACATCCCTTGAATCAGTATTACTTTCCAAGTATGGTGTTACTTAGCCTGAAGTCTGTGGGTGCTGAAAAGATTTGGACCTGTTACTCAGAAGCAGCAATGTCTTGCAGTAATGGTATCTTTAGCATTGCAGGAAATCCATCAATTAAAAAGCAAATAAATCATAATGCAACAGATTAAATATCACTTTAAAATTACAAGAAATTGAATGCAAAAAAGACTCTGATAGAGAAAAATATGCTACTTCTTTTTTTTTAACTGAAATTGTATCTGACACCATGTCATTGAGATTTGATGTCTCCCTTTTCAAAGTAAGCATGCTTTACACAATAGGAGACAGATGTTTCCATGTTTTTGTATAATTAGTTTACTAATGTAGGTCTCAGTTTATTGTTCTGATGTTTGATGTTGTAACTATGCTATATTTATCTACCAATCATTAAAAGAAAGGAAACTTGATGTAGTGTGTTTTAACAACTAGGTTTTAACCAACAGGTTTTAATAAAAGGTTTGAAGATGATAACATCCTTATGACTTTGTATGTGGCTATACATAGATAAAGGTAAATAGAAATTCATTATGCTTTACGTAATACAAAAATTGAAAGCAAAATGGTTTAGAACAAGACAGCAAAGGCAAAACAAGAGAAAATCCTGTGCAGTGAAACAGAAAGGGGTGATATTTCATGGTATCTTCCATTTATTAACTAGATCTATACTAGGAATCTGATAAACAATCAAAGTAATCTACTTTTAATAATTCAGCTTATAACTAAATGTCCAAGACAGCACTCCAGGGAACACACAGGAATCACAACTCTTGTTTAATTTTGCTGGTAATAGGGAACACTTTTCAGCAGAGGAGAAATGATAGTGACTGAGCCTCTTTCTTCATGCTTCCAACGACTTCCTGCTCTCACCTTCCTACTTTCTGCTTGAGATGATTTTCTGCAAGGAGATAGAGAAATGTATTTGGGATCCCTGCTCAAATTCCCCAATGGACCCAACCTCTGATTCTCTGTAACAAATAAGCCAGCCTCTTGGAATCACTTCTGGAAAGGTTTTCAAAAGTCCATTACGTAAGTTACCATCTATCTCACATTACTCTAACCTCGTGATACAAATGTCAGCATGCTGATGAATAGGTCACATCCAACCCTTTCCTTCGTCATATGGCTGTGCAAGAAGAGCCTTACACAATCAAGCACTGTAAAGGTTTCTGCTACAGCTGAAGCAACCAGAAGACTAATTTGTGTATTTATAGTGTTTCTAATTATGTGTGTAATAAGTAGCAGTGGCACTTAAGATGTGTTTTAGAATAACTTCCTTTTCCACTGACAGTGTTTTTTTCCAAGCTGGATCCAATTAACTTAAGAAGCTCAGTTCAACCTACTAACATGCCATTTACACATACGCTTAGGACAGACTTGGGAAGGTAATGTCACTCTGCCTAGAGACTAGCAACTTTAGAAGAGATGTTCAGATACCAGTTCAGATAACCTAGAGAAGTCACGATCATTTGCAATATCATTTCAACGTTATTGTCTTTCTTCTCCTCTATTTTCCTTGCTGTTCTAATGTAGGATAGCAACAGTGCTTTCCTCTACTAGTAGTCTTTCAGACTTTCAAAATACAGCTCTGACATACAGATTGACTGTCAAAAAATTCTGTGAATCAGTACAGTCTGTGATTTTTCAAACATCATCTTACAGACTAAAGCAAGAAGCTGTTGACATAAGAGTTTTTGTAAGAGATAAGGGAACAAAAGCAGATTCAAATTATGTCAGCAGGAGATTAAAAACAAAGATCTCCTTTATAGAGGTAATAGTTACAATGCCTAATATGCTACATTTTATTTAAACTTATTATCAGAAATTATGTAGCCAGAATAAATCAGTAATTACACAAAGTGTTTCAAATTCTGTCATGCTGCATAACTGTTAAATCCATTGATTGAAATAGGATTGCAGAATTACACTTGATCTATAATTAATGATTCAGTCTTCTGAATCCACTCTTCAATGATTCCATGTTTGGAAAATCTTGCAGTACCAGTAGTGGCACTGTTGTTGCCATTTTACCTCTTCCAGAAAGAAATCATAAGCAGCTAATTTTGCTTTAAAATAGCTGGGTATGGATAGGAAAGAAAGCACAGAAGAAAGGCAAAACCTTCCATTTCATAGTCAGAATCAGCAGAAATAATTTAGCTGATATTTAACTATTTGATAACTGTACCTTTAAACACTACAGTGACCTTGTTGGAACAGATAATTCGTGTAGCAGTACTCGAGCTGAAAAATGTGTATTTAAGATTTGAACCCTAGGGAAAAGGCTTGATGTTTTCTTAAGAATATATGTTTTGATGGAACCATTCTTCATGTTGTTTCATTATTTCAGATAAAATTGATCCCACTGTACAAAAGACTCAACAGCATCTGGTAAAGCTGTTTTCCTATTTTTGTGGAAAGAGGCCAAGATGTGCATTAACAGATAGTACATTTGTTGTAATGAACTAAGCATTCAGAAGTTCAAAGTATTTTCATACAAGTAGCTAAAAAGCAATATTACAATGTAGACAGCAGAGTTCCTTGCCTACCTCCTTTAAAAGAAAAGAATGAAAATATCTCTAGTGAAGGAAATCTTATGCAGCATAATTCTATTTGGTAGCTACAGTCACAGTGCCTATTTGCCTTGGCTTTCCTAGTGCACATTGGTACAGCTGAAGTGCACAGTGAGTAAAGATCTGAATCTGTGATCTTTTACAGGCCTGCCTTGGAACAGTTGAGCAAATTTGGGCTTATTTCAGGGCACACGCTCAAAGCAGGGAAATCAGGGATAAATTGCTCCTTCATCAGGGCCTTGGCACACAGTTTGAGGCTTGGACTGAGCAATTGGGCTGCACTGTGCATTTCAGATTTCATCAGTGCTGCAGAGATGCATAAGATTCCTCCTTGAAGGACCAAGTTCTGGTCTGCTATGAAGTGCAAACTGCTGGGCAAGGTGAAGCAAGGCAGTGTGAGGACAGGTGCTGTCTGACTGCTGTACCAGCAGAGCTGATACAGTTCGTACCAGCAGTGTAATCTCTAAACAAGATATTGTAAGTAGAAAGTGGGAAATCTCTTTTACTCCTCAGTTGTTATTGTCAACCAAATACTAATGAGAGAGGTGAGAACAGAAACCCGAACTCCTAAACCCTGTCCCATGCTAGACTTCCTCTCTGCTCCTCTCTAATAATTTTTTTCATCTTTGTTGTGGGTGAATTTGTTGTTTTAGAAATATCTTCAGCAGTCCTGCAGAACAAGATGAGGCTAACAGAGTACACTGAAGTATTTTGTCTGAACTCTAGACCTTTTTCTGGCACATCTTCTTTTTATTGTTTTACTGTCTCCTCATTGACCATAAAAATAATGAAAATGTATAGTAAACATTTTCATTGGATTACAGGCCTCATGATGGCTTTGACAACTGATGTATGTTTCATAACTACATGGCAGTCATTTATTAATGTTTTGGTCAACATTTCTCCATGTTTCGTTCCAGGAAATCCTTCTATTCAATCCCAGTCTCCAGAGGTAGATGAGATGGGTGTGGGTACAGCTTACTGATCATACCAAGGTTTTGCTTATGTTGCAAACAGATGATGTAGGAGAAAACTCTTCTAAGAATTCTAGAAATACTTTAGGTTCACCAGTTACCTGATGTACTTGCTTCTCTCTCTGCATTGGTCTTTTTCTCTCTCTGTTTCTGTCTTCCTTCTTTCTACATATACACACAAAAGCTACTCACACTTGGAGCATTTCCTCATCTCAAGTTTTCTTACTTCTGCCTTCAATACTACTGAATCATACTTCAATACTACAGGAATCATATTTGTCTTTGCTCTGTCCATATCCTAAGATTAGTACCTCCCTGGTACTATTTGCCATGAAGGCTATTCTTTCTTCACCCTCTAGAAAATGTACATAGAAGAGGGGTGAAGAGGTGACAGGATGTAAAAACAAATGTATTTCCTTTTTAAATGTAAAATCAAATGTAATGAATTTAACATGAATGCTATTTATCCCAAAAATGAAGTTAGATTCTTCAGTTTTCTAATTTCTTTTCATCCATATGTACTTACAGTTCTGGACAGAAACAGAAAACTTAGGTTCAAAAAGAAAAAGAAACCGAGAGTTTTCATTTTCCCACAGGCTATCACATATTTTTTCATTAGAGAGGATCTCCATTTCTCTCCCAATTTAGGAAATTATTGATTTACAAAAAAATCACCATAGGACTGGTGGGAACATGGAGCATGGGGAGAATTAGTTTAATTTAAAAAGCAAGAAACTTTTTAGGACTCTCTCCTGAATAAGCAGTGCTAGAGCTAAAAGTCTACAAAGGACTATCAGGAAATCAACAATGTCTTAACTGTTTTAGAGCAGATTGACATGAGAAAACTGAATGTCTAAATGTTAGTTTGATGAGGTACATGGTTATATTTTCATACGGCTCAAACCTGTTGAGAATTCCCACTCTGAAAAGTACTGTGATAAATGAAACTATCTTAAAATCATTAGGAGTGAAAATATTGTTCAGAAGTGTTCTCACAATCTGCTTTCCATTAGAATCATCTGCATTCTTCTTTCCAAGCCTTAATGAACTTGACATTTCAATGCCTGGATTGATTCCAGGATCCAGAGGATGTATATTTCTGCTAAAATAAGTGAAGTGACCAGTCTGATACTTACTCTTAAACCATTCATAAAACCATTCATAAACTTAGAGCACTGGGGTTCCTACATATGTACTTTCTATTCAAAGAGGGAACCTGGAGAGGAGGTCCTGCCCAAAATACCTATATTAAATCCTGTAAACTAGGATACTCATCCTATTGCCTTCTATTCAGGACCACCCTAACTACCATCTCAATATTTTAATAAATATTTCTTATAAGTGTAACACCAGAGTGGGGCTCTGAACAGGCATAAGAAATGAGTTCTTGCTCATAGACAAATGCAGTAAGTAGTAAGCTACAAAAGATTCCTGTCTCCTCATAGATTTTGTTCATGACTCAGTGATTTATTTTTTCCTGCAATTTCAGAAAATTATATGAAATACATTCTACTTTTCTATTCACTAGTCTCTCATTAGGATTTTACTACAGATGGTGAAAGTTTTCTGCCATTAGCCAGAGAAAATCACTAACCAAAACCTTTCAGTTCCTGTATAAGTGTTTTAAGTAGTAACTTAGAGTACAAAAGATGGGCACCACCAGCTGCATCTCTGGCTGTATCTTACAAGACTGATTCGTGACCTAAGAGGTGTGCTCTGAGTTTTGCAGCACTGCAAAATAAAGTGAGACTTTATACAGCTTATAGGAGAGATCCCTGGGGTCCACAAAAGGGATACATTCAAGATGGGTTTTATCCTTGGTAGTTCCTTCTCTAGCATTCCTTTTGCTTTGTTAGTCTTAGGCATCTGCCTGTGGATTTTAGGCAGTTGCATTCTTAAAGCACATTAATTGTGAAATCTCATTTTGATGTGCTCTGTTCCCAACAACACTACAGAAGGATCCCTGATGCTATTTTAGTGTTCTGAATTCACCAAGAGAAATGGACTGGAAAAAGATTAGGAAAGAGGCAAGTCTAACTTGGGTCAGTGCA
Organism: Turnix velox; assembly: GCA_013400935.1. Lineage (NCBI taxonomy): Eukaryota > Metazoa > Chordata > Aves > Charadriiformes > Turnicidae > Turnix > Turnix velox. The sequence continues at coordinate 96,579 of VZTY01015157.1, forward strand.
GATTCTATATTCACCAGAGAAGCAGCTTAAAAGCAAGGGTGAGACCGCCTCCAGACAGCGAAAGACCTTCAACTTCTCTAGATTTACTAGTAATTTCCAATCAGTTTTCCACATTGAATTGCCTTCTTTGAGCTATAGAGATTTTACTGTTGAAGTAATGAAGAGTAGCTTTGCTCAGTACAGCAAACTTTTGCTGTCTGATGGCTGAATTGTGATTAGAAGTGTCTGTGTCATCCAAATTTGAAAATCATCCCAGTATCAATTGTAAGCAGAAAAAAGAAATTTCTAATCTTGTAAAACTAGTGAGAGAAAAATCAGAAATTTGAGGGCATGTATCTCTTAAGAAAAGATCTTGTGTGGAGGTTCTAAAAATTCTCAAATTAAAGACAGTTGTAACAGTTTTCTCCTGTTCCTGTTTCACAGGAAATGGCTTTACGGCATAGCAACACACAGGTTAATTACATACTGTGTTTTGGGCACTCACAGTAGGTTTTTCACTAATATACCAAAAGAGAGTATTTTAAACAAAACATTTCACGAGCCTTCTACAATTCTTAACATCTGGAATAATAAACTGTCTTGCTACCTTTGCATAATCTGCAACTCCCCAGTATCTGCAGGAAATCCACAAGAAAAACCTCACTTACGAACATACTCACCACAGCAAAATCATATGGTCAGCAAGGTGAAAATAACAGCTGAAGCCTGATGCATCTGGAATACATTTAATATATAAAAAGACAAATCTTCCTATTTCTTCCTCAGCATTATCTTGTAGGTATACATAGTTATATTTTATTGTATTATATTATAAACACAAATAAAACCTACACACACAAATGCACCATTAAAATATAAATAAAAATAAAGAACAAACATTTTTAATATGAATATTTAAAACTGTTGGTGTGTAAAATATATATACACATACACTGGAAGGATGCAAATGCACATTTGGTCATTTTATGTTACTATAATCCTCTACATCAATAGGTATCCTCTGCTAGTTTTGACTGTCTACTTTGGAACCATTTGATATTGATACTTGTCCTTTTGGATTTAAAATCTGCATATGTATCAATTTATATTCACAACTGCACATTTTATAAATGAAATAGCTCAATAGCTCTCAAGAAAATCAGTTAAACCTTAATTTTAATTTAACGAGTATATCATTAAGAGATATAGGCAAGTATTTTTAGTCGTACAAAGAAGTTTCACATTATGATTAGTGTTTTAAGTGCCAGTGTAGAATCCTTATGTCTTTGCAATGTAAAATACATATGTCAGAGCTTTATAGCAGAAAGGCCTACAAAAAGCATGTAGTTAACTTTAAAAAAAATGGCATGTTAGTTTTCAATTCTGAAAAAAAATGTATAACAAGAGTAGGGACGGTAGAATTGCTGCTGTTGAAACACAAGTCAAATATGAACCACTTTTGAGGTCTGAAAAGGTTACACTAAATTTTCTTTTTGGTACTTGTTTCAGTTTTATGCCCTGTGGCACTTCCTAGATTCAAACAGAAGTACAAATGTCATGCAGTGCCAAGAGAAGAGCTCTTCCTCTGCTACTGTATTTCTGGTCTGATGAGAAAGAGGAAATATCAGCAGTTTCACAAGGTTGCCTGTTCTCTGAACATCTCCAGATCAAATGGGGATCATTACACAAGCCAATCTGAGACTGAAAAAATTTTGAAATTGACCTATAAGCGTTTCTTCTCAGCGTACCTCTGGCCGTTTTCCAAACCAAATCTATTTAGTTCCCCTGTTCCATACTCCTGAGAAGTATTTTTTTTTACTATATAACCTAATATTTATTTTCTGTAATGAGGCAACCAGAATTGCACATAATGTTCAAGATGTGAGCATATGTTGGATTTATGTAGTGCTGTACTGACTGCTTATTTCACTCGCTGTTCCTTTCCTCATCCTTTTCATGTTTTTGGCTGGTAACATGTGAGCTGATGTTTTCAGAGACTTATCCAAAGTCCAAGATGCCTTTCCTTAAAAGTAACAACTCATTTAAAGGTAATTTCTTTGCAGACATTCTTTGCAGGGGTTTTCCCCCTCCTTGTATATTATTGATATTATGATGCAAGCATCATCTTTTTACCCACTTACTAATGATTACACAGTCCTTTGGCAGCTATCTGTAGTTTTGTCCACCCTGAATGATTTTAGATTACTGGAAAATTTCTTCATATCCTTGTTCCACCACATTTATCATTCTCTTTATGAACAGATGAACACATTTCACAGCATATATTCTTGTGAGACTCCAAAGGTTTCCTTTTCCAAAGGAAACCTCCCACCAGATTATATTTCAGATTATTTTTATCAGATGTTCACCTCTGTTTCCATGTAGCACCTTTCCCCTGCCATCTATTCTCACAGTGGTTCATTCCTTTATACACGTTCACAATTAATGTTTTCACTGCAGAAGCATGCATTCAAAAATTTACAGAGTACTTCTTTTTTTATCACTCTGTAAACGCTCCAAGCAAAAATACAATGGTAAATACCTTTTTATAACACTGCTACAGACTGCTATTTAAGGCAGCATTAACTGTCATCTTAATAATGTCCCTGGTGCAAGACCACAGCAGCACATAACGCAGCCTGTAACAAATCCTGACAGACAGTTCTTTCAGCAGTAGATTATTCAGACCCAGTCACACTAGCCCTGCATACTCTCAGTTTTCCCTGTAGATTATGGAACTGCAGCCAAGCTTCCATTGCTGCTCTAGAATACTTCCTGTACATAATCTCTCTAAATGTCCCCCAGGCCAATCTTCCTGAGCCTTCTAGACAGTGTGCCTGTACCCCCTTCACCCTCTAGAGACTTTGGTGTTACAATCCATCCTTATAGAGCACATGAGGTTCAGGCAGTATCTGCATGCATCCTCTTTATGTTGATGGTTTTTTTAAGAAATTCTGGGCACAATTTCAGGTGAGGTTGTAGGACCCTCAGGAGACCAGAAATCCAGTCCAAACCCATTCTGAATTCTGCCAAAGGCTTCTCCACCAAATCACAGGATCTTGCTCCCATGCAACATGCTTCCCTCTTTTTTGACTAGCTATGCAATGAGTCCTCATTACAATAAAAATATTCTCTGTTTTTCCTAAGCTTCCTGTCCAAGATCTTCACTGGATAAGTCAACACAAGGTGTGAGAAACTTCTGCAGTTATGGCCTTGCAGCCTGTCTACCTTCTACTTACACAGCTGTTTGCTGGTTCTCTGTTGGTTACACCAGTTAATAAAAGAAGGTATCTAACAGGGGATTTTACCTTCACTGAATTGAGGATCACATTTAGAGATCTGCTGTCCTTAATGACCAAACATAATACCCTGAGGGCAACTGTTAAAAGGCCTCCACCCATATAATGTAGGTTGCCAGCAATGTGGTTTTTAAAACTCATCATTAGACTGTCATTTCTTTGTCTTCCTTTCTGGGGGATTTCCACATTCAAACCACCATCCCCAGCAGAGATGTTGAAGAAGACTGACTTAATGAAGAATGTGGCTATCTCATTGTTACGAGTCAAGACAACTCAAGCTTTTTGATCACTGTAAGCAAAACTGTAAGCTATGTTCACTGAACATAGAAGAGGCGAAGCAACCACCCTAGGCTCCATACCCCACCCCATCATCACTCTGCTCCACCACCAGTGACACAACCTCTCTTTTCAGCTACCAGGAGTGGAGACAGGGACCATGAAGAATGGGGCTGAGCATGTACATTGCAGGGCTACCAGCACCCACCAATGTGGATCTGCTCGGTGAGAATCTAATCTACAGTAACTGTTCTGCTGCTATTATTACTAGTTAAAATAACACTGAAAAGCAGCTGGAGCTCAAAAAGATAAGAATTCCTCTCAGATTTTTATTTAAAGACATAATTTGTTCAGCCCTCTTGGTTTATTTCTACAGATACAAACTGCAGCTTCACCATGCTTATACACAGCTAGAGCTTTATAATTCCCCTATCTGTATTTGAGAGATCAAAGCTTGATGATCCTACACTGTTTACATCTGATACAGGGGCCTGACTGCACAAACATGGAGGTGTTCCCTTACACAGTGATTCATAGTTCTCAGAACTGTAACAGCACCTCTTACAGCAAATAAAATATAAAATCCAGAGCTATAAGCAAGGAAACTGTGAAATTAATGCTATTATTATATACAGTACATATATAATACTTCTTATGATTAATAATGCAATGCACTGAGCAGTTTGCAGAATATGTGCTTAAGTAGGAAAAAAGTAGGCTTTGGAACTTAAATACATAGTCTTCAAATCAAATTTAAATATTTTCCTAAAACTGAACAGATGTAAGCACAGCAGCCCTAGGTCTTAAGTTTTGGGTTATTTGTTGTCTTTTTTTTTTTTTCTATAAAACAGTAAAAGTTGGATGGCACAGCAAAATATCTAGCCTTTTTGTCGCTTGCTTTTTAAAAGTTTATAATAAAACAAGTAAATGGTGGATGGCAAAGCAAAATGTCAGCCTTCCTCTACAGACTCTTTACAACTTCACATGCTCTTCTATGGTACATTGAGATCCAAGGATGAAAATGACAGAAGACTAGAAAAATGCAGGCAATATTATTGGTAAACTATTTGGTAGATAAAAGATAATCAGAAAAAATACATACTGACTGTGGTTTCCTTATCTTTTGTAAATCAACCCACTTTCTGTCAGAAGGCTAAATTTGGTGGAAAGCGCAATAAAAGCTATTTTGCAAAAGGTCATAATTGCAACTGCTTGCATTTCCTAACTAACCTTGGGGATTCTTCAGTATATTAAAATATCGAGTAGATGACACCTCTCTATTAGCAGATAAAATACTTTGCTCTTCATAACACATTTATGCTGTGTATGGAAATAACTTCCTGTTACAGTATTATCTGGACCATGAAAAAGAAGACATTCAGGAAGCCTGACTAACAACTTTTGTTGTATTTTCCATCAGGTCTTGTTACATGATATGAAAACTCTGATGAACAGAGCTTTTGGAGTCAATATATTATCTCTTTAATAGGAACAGATTTGTAGCACCAATGGGAGGTACTAGTATGGTCATACATGCATTTCTCTAGTGGAGTTAAATACTATTTTCCACTACTGCTACATATGTAACCACAAGGATTTTTATTCTTCAAAAGATTTTTTGTTAATGAATGTTAGTTACTCAATATATGCACAGCATTTAAGTTTTGTAATTATGATTATTCTCGTTTGCAAGCAAAGGTTAAGCAATTAAACTGAGGTAATTGAAAGCAAAGTGTCAGAAATAGACTGGGGAGCCTTGATACATCTTGTGCTGCCATGGCTTTAAATACTGTCAGCCTTTAGGATCAGGTTATATGGACATACTCTTTACAAGAAACCAAAATCCACTTTCAGATAGACTATCTGTTCCTTTAATATCAGAAGAGGCTTAAACAACAAGCAAAATTACTGAAATTTGGTTCTGTTTTACCTCAAATTAGGACAGATAAAAATATGTGGAAGGAAAAACACTTATTTCCAGGAGGGAACCAACTTAATACAAGATATAAGCTGATTGAAAAAAGTGTTATAATCACTATAATGTGTGTTATAATGATGATTTATTGATTTATTTGTACAGAATAAAATACTTGAAGTGAGAGACTTCATAAAATACACAGTAACTATTTTGAGGGATGAGAGGTGGACAGTTGTCCACTACAGTCTGCAGGTCTGGCTGTATCTCCCAAGCAATGCTGCAGGTGCACCAGGCAACAGCATCACTAGAGATGCACTTACCAGGACAAATCTGGACCTGAGCTGGAAGATCTTCTCATGGAAGTTGGAGGAAAGCAGAACAGGGTGCCAGAAGGGACAAAGCAGTTCTGCTACTCTGAGCAGCATTCACACTTTGCACTACTGATATAATATGTAACTGCAGTACATACACAGGCAAAGCAAGCTAAATATGAGATGGTGCTTGTGCTTAGGAGTGGGAACTAAATATTAACAATAAAGTACCACATATACCCTTAAAAGGAACCATACAATTTGGAAAGAAGGAAACCAAGAGAGAGATTTTGAATTGTAAAGAAAGGCATTTTATGCATTTAAGCACCCAATCGTAAATAGTTAAAAATAAACTTACTGGACTTCAATAAAGCACTGTGTTCCCTTCTGAGTATTCTTATGGATTATTAAATGTCATATAAATAAGGAAAAAGGTCAGGAAAACAACCAACACTATAAGTCTAGGACACACTGTCTACTAATTACAAGCAGGCTGCATCACATTTTCTCTCATAAACTTGCACATTACAGAGACAAATTTAGGTTACTTGCGTGATTGGAGGCAAATGCAAAAGTGTTACAGTTGTGAGAAATGTTTCTTTTCTTAAAAAAAAAAAAAAAAAAAAAAAAAAAGANCATCACATTTTCTCTCATAAACTTGCACATTACAGAGACAAATTTAGGTTACTTGCGTGATTGGAGGCAAATGCAAAAGTGTTACAGTTGTGAGAAATGTTTCTTTTCTTAAAAAAAAAAAAAGAAAAAAAGAAGAGGAGGGAAGAGAAAAAAAGAAGCATCTCCGGAGGTTCACTCCTAGCTTAGTTTCTGGTTTGTGTCAACTTGTTTATATCAGCTGCTGATTTGCGTCACTGGCTTGGCTTTGTGGTTGTATCTGAGGCCTGATGGACACCCTGGTGCATTAAGAAATTCACCACAACAGTACAGCATGTTGAGATTGGATAGCATAACACAATGCTGTTTTCTTAAGCCCACACACCACACACTAGCCTACTAAAAATTTACCGGAGGCAGCTAAGAGAAGCAGATGATCAGTTTGATATAAAAGTTTTAAATTTATATAACGAGGAAAACTTCCAGTATCAAAAAAGTGCATGCCAAATATTCTTAAGTGTACCAAAAAGTTGCACATACATTTTTTAAAAGTTTGAATTTCTAGGAATCAAGATATCTTACATCTCTTCACTTCCTCTAAATTTTTTAGTGCAAGCAGCTTGAATCACTGCATATTCAATGTGCTGCACAAGGAAATTTTTTTTCTTGAAGATGTAAAACATTATTTTAGCTATTGATTTAATCAGCTCCTTGGAAATTAAAAGATCAAATCCTGAATATTTCATCTTGAACCTCTAATCTGATCATCTGGAATAATGAGCACAAGATAACCTAGACAATTTTCTTAAAACACACATTTTAAAAATATATTCAGTTTATGAGTTCCCATACAGAAGTCAACACTGTATTTTAAGTTCTGTGCCTATGATCAGACAACACATGTTCACACATAAAGAACTGCCTTAGGAAAACATCTGTCTGAATACTTCAGAAATTAGTAAAAGGCAGTGCACAATGCCTTCTTCTGATACACCAGATAAATGTGGCTGAAAAGGCTGAGTGGGTCTAATGCAACTCTGAGAGCAGACTTCAGTAAAAATAACTATTACTTCATCTGATGTTCTGCTTCACATTTTCTGTCTGGGCTTCCACAAACAAACTTTAAAATTCTTTCTAATTTTGTGGTAGTTCATAGAAAATCCACTGAAAAAATAAAGATAATACATGTCTATAATCTTAACAGAGATATTGCATAAGAGAAAATAGATTTTTTCAAAACCATGTTTGCTTAATGCAATCTTCCTTTAAGAAACATGGAAGTAGTTTCAAGAGACTCAAAATATCACATGAAGATGTTCCTGAAATAAACCAAGGATTTGCTATTTTAAAATTCCCAAGTTGATAAAATTCGTGTTAAGATAGTACATTGTCTTTCAATATAAACATTACATTGAAATGTTACGATCAATCTGTTTTACTTCTCCTTTTCTGTCTGAGAATTTCAAAATATCTGGCTGTTGCCCAATTTGAAATGAAGTCAGATTGTGAAATCTCAGATTCTTGAGTAAAATATAATGATTATCCCCTAGGTTGTTCTCTAAATATTTTCTCTAAAATTTTTAGGTGGGGAGGCCATTCTCATTTTAAGGATCTTACTCTTAATACTCCTCTCCTGTATATTAACATAATGCAACATATACCATCCTAATTGGAGAGTATTAAACTACAGTCATGACTCCTGATGGATGCTGAGACCTTCAAGAAGAGCTGGAACATGTGCTGTCAAATAGAAATGTATCACTCAGCATTTTGTTTTGCTGTGTTAGACCTGCATTTTGAAGTACATGGCAAACTTTTTTGCCATGATCTTCACTGACAACCCCTATCTTCACAACTCCCCAGCAGAAGGAATACAACATGGAGACAAGGGGGAGAATGTCCTGCCTTCTGCCAGAGAAGACAAGGTTTCAGGACTGAGGAACCTGAATGTCCACAAGTTCATGGTACCTGATGAGATGTATCGCAGAGTCCTGAGGTAATTGGGTGATGTAGCGGCCAAGTCACTCTCTGTGATACTCAAGAAATCATGGCTGTCAGGGCAAGTCCCTGGTGACTGGTAAAAGGCAAACATCACACCCATTTCCATCATCTTCTGCCTGGGAAGATGATGTAGCAGATTCTCCTAGAAGCTATGCCACAGCACATGGAGGACAGGGGAGTGATTCAAGACAGCCAGCACAGCTTCACCAAGGACAAGTACTGTCTGACCAACCTGGTGGCTTTCTACAATAGAGTGACTACTTCAGTGGACAGGGGAAGACCAGTTATCTGGACATCTTCAAAGCCTTTGACATGGTCCTCCACAACATCCTTCTCTGTCAGTTGGAGAAATACGGATTTGATGAGTGGACTCCTCTGTGTTTAAGCAACTGGCTGGATGATCTCTTCCAGAGGGTTGTGGTCAATGGCTTGCTGTCCAGATGGAGAGGAGTGATGAGCAGTGTCTCATGTGCTGGGACCTCTGCTGTTTAATGTCTTCATAGATTACATAGACAGTGAAGTTGAATGCACTCTCAGCAAGTTTGCAGATGACACCAAGCTGAGTGGTGCAGTCGATAAGCTGGAGGGTCCTGGACAGGCTAGAGAGGTGGGCCTGTGCAGAATTCATCAAGTTCAACAAGGACAAGTGCAGGGTGCTCCACCTGGGCTGGCCCAGTCCTTGATACTAATACATACTGAGAGGTGACATAATAGAGAGCAGCCCTAACAAAAAGGATTTGGGGATTCTGGTGGAAAAGCTGGACATGAGTCAACAGTGCACACTTGCAGCCCAGAAAGTCAACTATATACTGGCCTGCATCAGAAGAGTTGTTCTTCACAATGAGGCACTGGAACAGGTTACCCAGAGAGGTGGAGGAGGCCCCATGGATGATGTTCAAGGCCAGGTTTGATGAGTCTCTGAGCATCCTGATCTAATGCAGGATATCCCTGCTTGGTGCAGGGAGGTTGGACTAGATGATCTTTGATGGTTCCTTCCAACTCGGTGATAATGTGATTTTGTGCAGGGTAATTACAAATCACTCTTTCAAAAGTGTAATAAAAAAGAGAGACAATTGTTTTTTGAGTTTTTGGTTTTATTTTTTTTGTTAATTGGTAATCCTGCTAAAGCACAGTTGAGGGAAGAATCAAAGGGATTTTTATTTCACTCAACATGTTTTGTAAACATTTCCACATCTCTGTCTATAACAGGACGCTTCAGCTCTGGAACTGGGAGCTTCCAAAAAATTGTGAAGTGTTAACACAGCTGGTGGAGTTCACCACACCAGTTGGAAGATGCACACTGAGAATCTGGTGAGTACCAGTGAGCCAGAAAACTGAACTGGAGTAGCTCTGTGGTTTCAGGGCTGTGGCACAGACCTCGGGCTTTAAGGTATTCTGGCCCTGCTGGCTGCAGCGTAGGGGGGAATGACCTAGCTACAAAAGAACAATGAGGAACAGTCTGTCCACAGCCGAGAGCGTGAAGACTGTAACTCCCTGTATGCCCAACTCCAGCACAACAGGATGGGAGGAAGTACACAAAGGGACAAGTGGTGGTTTCCAGTGGTGTTCTTGATGGATATGTGCATCAAAGAGCACAATCATCTCATCCACATAGGAGCAATCTCCTCTGGGGTCTCCTCTGCTCTCCACCACATTAAATCAGGGATTTTGCTTTCCACATGTTCTCAGGTCTCTTTTGCTCCTCATTCAGCCACCCTACAGTTTCTCTGACTCACAAATTTTCTGCTTTCAGACCTCCTTAAAAAGAGCAGAAGGACCCTAAAGTATGCCATTATGACAGTTCAAGAAACTTGGAGAGTTTGCAAAAATATTTACTGTGTGAACTCCCTTCTGCCTGTCTTCAGAGGGACTGAACTAAGTGACCAAGGGGGAAATTTGAAACCAAAGCTTCAAACTGAACCCACAATTGAGTAGAAAATCAACATGCCCTGAAATGACAACTGAAAAGCTATGTCAAAAGCACAAGTCTTCACAGCTTTACAATAATTTTTTCCTATTTGTTCAAGTATGTACTAATTGGACATGAAACACAGGCAGATGACTCTCTGGTGCTCTGCTGACAGCTTAAACAACTTCTGTTTAGTTCAAGGGTTTGATTAACTGCTTATTGTCAATTCTGTTAGTCGCCTACTTTGATGTATCCAAGTTGGAAAATGAGAAACCAGCCCTTTAGTCCAACAATACTCTCCATCTGAGATCATAATCTTAGTGCCATCGAGGCCTTTTCTGTTAAAATGAAAGTGACCACCACTGATGTCTCTGCAAAATTATCTCAATCCTTGAGGTTTGACTTCAGAAGACATTATGTTCAGCTTCAAATTCCAGTGTAATTTTTGAGGCCAGTGATAGTTTTCTTAGATATCTTTTGTAGAATCACACAGTTTGGAAGCACTTAAGAATAAGGGCTTATAGAATAAAGGCCATCCATTGTTCCTCTTTAAGGTATTTTGTCCATATGTACATTCACAACCTTCTGTTCCCTTCACTGGGATTATTTGAAAATTTTCTAGTTCTGAGGCTTAGAAGCACAGTAGATGTGGTCTCTGTGTGTTCATTTTAGACCAGCTGGTGCAGCATGCTGGGGAGTCAGGTTGTCTGCATACCTTATGAATAATGTTGAGCAGGAGGACACCCTCCACCAAGAGCAAAATAACATCCAGGGGGAATTTGTACAGCTGCATCCCAATAAACCACAACAGATTATAAAGCACTTCATGCCAGATGTGGCAAAAAGGGTCAAGTTTTTCCAAATGCACAACTAACACAATGAATCCAGAATATTTAATTGGTCACAAAGTTTCAATTGTAAAACTTGACTATTTTGATTATTTTCTTACATAAGCAAGAGCAATTAGACTCAGGAAGTACAGTCTCTGTGGAGCTTTGATAAATATGCCAGAAATATTTATAACAATGTAGGATAATGTCATTCTCAGCCCAAAAAGTGATTGCTTGGCAGCACTGAAAGCTGCTCTGATGACACCTGAAAGCCTGAAAGCCTATGTCAGTGGTTGCTGGCATGTGGCTTGTCAAATAGAGGAATATTAGGTATTGTTCAGAAAAGACTCCTGAGGCTAAACACTAGAAGAATGAGATAACTTCAAAAGGAATTAACAAAACTCACAAATAAACAAAACAATGAATGACACAGATTTAAACGGTCAGATTTAAAAGTCTGAAGATAGTATAAAATATGAAGTATTTTTTCTTTTATTGGAAAGACTGGAAAGGGGAGATGAGTTTATGTGCATGACTTCTCTCATGACAAATATTTGACTTTATGTATAGGGAGAGTGTGAATGTGGGTTTGAGAGGAAGAATATGAAGGAAAATATGGTTTTGCTAAAAACAGTCTGCCAAAGACCTGGTTTTCTTCCAGGATATTTGCCCAAAACTTCATTTTATTAACCTGTTGCAAATCAGAGTAAATACAGTTTTGTGAGAAATATGTAAACAGGGCAGTATGACACTCATCTTATGAATGGATAACTCATTTTAAGACATAGTCAAAAGCTGTAATACAGTTATTGCTCAACTTATGTGCTTTACTGGCACCACTATCATGGAATGAAAACAGTTTAATATATTGAAATATCCAACTTTTGGCTTGGTGACCACTTCAAAGATTGAGTTTGTTTTCTTCCCACAGTTTAACAGAACACAGGTCTGAGTCTCAGAAGATCAGAAATGTTTTCTTCAGTCTGCCAAGTGACCTCTGACAAACTACTTCAGTATGCCATGATTTCTCTAAGAATTAAATAAAGCATAACACTTGTAAACTGTTCAAGTGCTGTCTTGTATATTTATATGAATGTGTCATTTGGCATGTTAATATTATTAAGCCCATTATTTCTGTGTAAACATATACATGCTTTCACTCATATTCTTAACTGGATCATTAATGTAAATTACCAAAGTTGTCCTTCTGGCAACTTTTTGGAACTCCTGGATGACGCAGAGTATGGACACTTTCCCTCATCACAATTTTTCCAGCAATCTGCATTTCTTAGTTTAATCATTATTTAAACTGTCTTCTCTCACACTGAGGAAAGGTGTTTATCAGAGAACTAGAATGAATCTGAACAGCTGGTATGTTCATGTCTTCCTCTGTTTACTCTGCAACATGTTCAGGAGAAGCTAAGGCACAACACGTAAAGACTGTGGTGTTCATCAGTGAGTTTACCACCTCATTATTTTTAAAAAACTTTGGATCGTAGGATCATCCGATTAGGACAGGATAACTCAGGCTGGAATGGACTTCAGGTGATTTTTACTCCACCCCTACTCAAAGCAAGTGACCTTCCTTAATCCGTGCAGTAGAGGCTGGATCTGGGCATGCCAGAAAAGAACCTCCCAAAAGATCTAGAAGCTGCTAACGATCTGCTAACGCGCCAAACGATCTGCTAACGTGCCAACGGGCAATCGCCGAGCAGACGAGCTCCGGTGAGGGGAAGCCTTCACTGTCTGAGCCACTCTCGGCAGAAAACAGCAAGAAGCTCCTTTCTAGGGCTTTCTAGAAGAGAAAGACTTGGGAGTGTCAGTTGATGACAAACTCAACATGAGCCAGCAGTGTGCACTCGCAGCCAAGAAGGCCAACCAAATCCTGGGTTGCATCAAGAGGAGTGTGACCAGCAGGTCAAGAGAGGTGATTTTGCCCCTCTACTCAGTACTGGTGAGACCCCACCTGGAGTATTGAATCCAGTTCTGGAGCCCTCAACACAAGAAACATATCGAGCTATTGGAGCGGGTCCAGAGAAGGGCCACGAAGATGGTCAAAGGGCTGGAGCAACTGCCCTATGAAGACAGACTGAGGGAGTTGGGGTTGTTCAGCCTGGAGAAGAGAAGGCTCAGGGGGGACCTCATAGTAACTTATCAGTATTTGAGGGGGTCCTACAGAAAGGCAGGGGAAGGACTTTTTAATATGATATCGGATGGGAGGACCAGAAACAATGGATGTAAATTGGAAGGAGGTAGATTTAGACTCAACATAAGAAAGAAATTCTTTACAGTGAGGGTAGTGAAACACTGGAACAGGTTGCCCAGAGAGGTTGTGGACGCGCCCTCTCTGGAGGTGTTCAAGACCAGGCTGGACAAGGCACTGGGCAGCCTGATCTAGTGGGAGGTGTTCCTGCCTATGGCAGGGGGGTTGGAACTCGATGTTCTTTAAGGTCCCTTCCAACCCAACCCAAACTATTCTATGATTCTATGATTCTGAGCAACACCCAAAAGACCTAGAAGCAAGCTGCACAGCAAGCAGTGAGAATTGTCAGAGCAGGAGCCTAAGAAGTTCCCCAGCTCCTCAAAATGTACCCGGTCCCATGAACTGCCAGTCTGAGTGGTTAAGTCCCTCTTTGCAGCTCCTAGTCACTACATTTGCTAAGGGACATTGCTGCTCCCAGATTAGGCTGGCTTCACTTCTGAGTCCTTTCTCATGAAGCTAGAACACTTGAACATCACCTGAAACTAATTCAGTGTGCTTGTGAACTGAACTTGGTCTCGCTGCCTGCAGCTAGAAGACTGGCACAGGCAATGGCTACTCCAGGATGAAAGACACTGGTTGTGTCCCTTATAACATGACAAACCTGCCACAGAGCACCGGTGACTCATGAAGGCAATCATCTCATGTCACCTCCACAACAACTGGAAACTCACGACAGACATCTTCTGTACCTCATCAAGGTTGTTCCCCAACAAGAGTGTCTTATGACACCAGGAGACCACCCAATCACCCTCTGAGCAGGGTACACTTAGCTCATGAGTGTGGCTGCTGCCACTCGCTCATGCCACCAGTGCTGCCCTTGTAACACATGAAAGGCAGAGGGATCCCCGGAGAAGTTTATCACTTGATTTTTAATAGATTCATATTTTCTACTTTCCAATAGCAGCTGGCTTTAAAGAGACTACATGCTGTTGTTAGCACCTCATTCTTAAAATTCAACATCTCTCAACATCTTTTTATGTTCCCTGATGCTGTGCAGCTTCTTCTTATTTTCTACTTCTCAACAGCAGTTGTCTTTAAAGAGACTACATCCTCGTGTTAGCACCTCAGCCATTTCATTCTTAAATTCCTCAGACTTCTTGGGTGGAGAATACAGGGGCCTAGATACTGCTTATATTTCATAGTTGTTGTACTCCAGTATATGATTTTGTATGCTGCATTCACTGACAAATGCTTTAGTTTACTTAAATGAAAATGGACAAGAATGGTCCTTAAAATCTCAATTCTCCTTTCTTAGGACCTTAAAAAAAGTCTACAACCACCCAAAAAAGATACTAGCTTATAAAAGCAGGTAAGTTACACATATAAGTTTATGCCATGCATCATGGACTGCTCCCACTGAAATGAAAGGCTGCATGCACACTGAAGGGTAAGCTTTAGGTGAAAAGACTGACATCCTGTTTAGAGTAAGACAGATATAATCAGAAGTGACAGGTTAAAAATGTGACCAAACATTTTTCTTTCTTGTATCTTTTTACAGTTTCCACGTAATTCTCTGGGCAGAGAGTTAAAGCAAAATAAAACTCAACTTTTTGAAGCTTTACATGGGCAAATAAAATAAATGCCAACACTCACAAGTTGTAACAAACTACTATGACATGGAGAAATTATTATTAAGAAAAATATTTCTAATTCAGAATGTCAAATAGACTCTCAGAGACAATGAGGAAAAGTAATACTTTAAATACAATAAGATTCCACTCTAAAATAAAAAGCATAATAAAATGAAATTTAGTAAAAAGCAAGTAAGGACCAAGATTAACTAAACTATGCCATGTGAAAGGTTATGAGAAGACTCTGAAGAAGGAACCATCTTTGACAGGGGCATGTAGTTCTCATTGCTGTTGGCAGAATTTTACATATTTGTCAGTGTATCAATTTATATCACTGTTTATAGCAGAATAAATAAATGAGAGAAGCTCCACATGACCAATGATTTTCTGTTACAATTCATTGATCCCACTGACTTCACTGGTAGGCAGTGCCTTATCCAGGTTACATGGACCAAAGATCTGTGTGATAACTTAACTCATATTCTTCACATACCATCAGAAGGCAGGTGTGGAGTCACTGATTGTCCATGACAGATAAAACTATTGCCACCACGTCCTCTCAAGTTGCATAATCAGCTGAAGGATTTGTATTAAATGTATACATTTCCTTTCAGAAAACAGAAGCAGTGAGCATCTGCTATCTACTTCTTCCCACTAAAGGATTAAAAACTTGAATTTAAATATCTAACAGTCTTGTATGTACCATGTTGTGTTCAAAAGCAAAGTATTTGAGGATTTTACTGAAGTTTCAGTTCTTAAAAAATGGGTACGTTCTTGACATTTTGTACTAATGTGGACTGTAAAATATTTCCAAATCTCGAAAATATTCACAGCACTGACACTAGGTTTGCCAGCTTGCACTAACTAGCCAAAAGCCATTTCAAAGGAAAATGCAACTATTTATTCAAAGTATGGACAAGAACACATGTTTTAGAACACAAAAGACTAAAGGAAACTTAAGCTGTTGTTCTCAATTATAAACAAGTATTTCTGTAGTTGCAGGAATGAGCCTGAGAGGCCTGGACACTGTACTCTCAGAAGGTGTACCAGGATGCAGTGTCTGGAATTGCTCCTCCCTGAGGATTCAGTGCACTAGGGAAGGAAAAAAGAAGCTCTGTGAAAGCCACTGATATTTTAAAACTCTGAAATCAGTATCATGCAAAGTGTTGACTTACAGGAATTTACTCAAAATACAAGTATAAACACCTGTCTTTCTATGGAATCTGAGCTGCTTATTGAATTTATGGAGTTTCTAGGGATGCAGCTGCATGCAACGTAGGGAAATGCTCATGCTTATATACACTTTCTATCTTCTGCAGTACACCTTGATTGAGCAAGCTTAAAGACCAGTATACAGTTTACAGACTTGATAGCTTTTATCAGCCCCACCTGGGGACTCAGTCCATACTCCTCACACTAGCTCCACTGCCCCATTTCAGTTCAGGATGTGCCAGTTTATGAGTTGCCTTCTCTGAAGTTAGCAGATGGTAAGTGTTTCCAACTACATAGTCTTCCTATATGTTATATATTTACTGTTGTAGTTGCTTATTAAGTGAACTAGAAAGAATTTGGTAAAACTAGAAAAGGGCAGCTTTATAATGCATGGCGTTCAATCAGCCTTTTAGGGCGATTTTGTCAAGAAGTAAGTTATGTGTGTAATAATACATTTGTGCTGACAAAGGTCAGTATGCTCATAGAGACATCAATTGAGTAACACAGTGTTGGGAGATTCCAGTGCAACCCACCAAGTTTTCCTAGATCGTGACTGGTAATTTCTTAGTAAGTTAGAATTAGTACTAAAGTGGTCCTTTGTCACTGCTGCCGTATCTGGTTGTTAAAAGCACATTAAAAAACGTTAATGGCCCAAGTTAGTCTAACTTTGGTCACCCAAATCAATTCACAGCTCCTTGAAAGCACTAAATTGCAAACACTACATTGAATTTCCTCTGAAATTCAGATATAGGACATAGTTGAAGACATTTGTCCCAGTAAATCTCACCGGGATGAAAAGCCAGGTCTACTGTGAGGCCTGCAATGCTAGGAAGGAGGCCGGAACTGGTGAGAGGGCACTGCCTTACAGGTTGCTGGTCTGTGGCTAGGTCAGAGTTTGGGTCAAGTTGTGTCAAGTTCTGAATTGAGAACAAGAGTGACTTAAGATTCTGGTGCTGATGCAAGCAGTAGCGATGAAAGATTCATGGCAGGTCATAGGGTATCTAGCAGTCACTGGGCTGTAGTTGGCCAAGTTCAATGTTATGCTTAGGATTTAAGCCAGCAGAGCTTGTTGTTGCTGCTGCACCTTCTGAGGTTAAGAGAAGTAGTGTAATAACTTCTTGGTTTGAGTGACACAGGACTAACCCCTCTTCTAATGCCTGGGAAAGCTGCACTATTCGAAAACTCTAGTGTCTAAATCAGTGAAAAATACTTGCTTTACAGCCTGCCAGGCCAAGTAAAATTCAAGTTATTGGCCTTGCCAGGTGCAAGGACAAGGAGGAGGGAGACCTTGGCACTTGACCCAGGCTGGACAACAAGATTATTTCATACCATGAACCTCACATTCAATACAAATTAGAAAGTTTGAGGCACAGCTCTCTATCCCTTAATGGCAGTGGTCTAGAGAACTTCTTGCCCTGGTCCTGAGCCCTTCCCTTCCACCCAAGGCCAGAGTGCTCACAGTGCCCAGCATTTGCTTCCATGGCTAGGAGTGCAAAACTTCCTGCTGAATATAATTCTTATATATTTTATATAACCACTGGGATCAATAACAGTTCTTTATTATTATTGCTAAGTATTTATTCCTATCCTATTACATCTATTTATATTTCAGCCCTGGTGTTTCCTTGTTCTTCCCAATTCCCCTTCCTGGCTGGGGACAGGTCACTGGGTGATAGCATACTTGTCTAGATGAAAATAAATTATTATGAGTTCTCAAACCATAACAGAGCTAATGGTGGCAAGGGTGAGTGCGGCTAGCTTAGTGTTACATCAGAGTCATTTGGCAACAACTAGAAATAGTTTGAATTATGTTTAAGGTCACAGTTTGGTAGACTATAGACTGAAAGTTAGTTTCAATTATGTCTTTTATAGCCTGGGGTGAGATCTGATGTTTGGAATGTTGCAAATACATTTTTTAACGGAATTTTGGTCATGCTGGCATCCTGTCCCTGTCTTGCTGGGAGATGCCACTCACCTGTCTTTGAGTTGAGAAGTTGTAGGGGATCTTACATTATTAACAATGCTTAATTTTGCAGTACTTACAGCACTAGAAAATAGCTAATGCTGTGAGAAACAATGGCTTATGACCAGGCAATTATGGACTGTTTGGCTATTATTAAATCTAGAAAAAAACCCACTCGACTTATTTGTATAGGAGTCATGACTGACACAAATATTTGGACTGACAGTGTTAATGAGTTACAAATCTTTCAACTTAAATTTGTTGCAAAACACTCAAAACTTAATCATCACTGCAATAACTATCTTCTTCTTACCTTTGTCCCAGAAGAACTGATTTGCTTCATGAAGTCAGAATTTAAAATCTGTAATAGAATACAGAAAATACAAGTTTTCTATAATACACATGTATTTTGTTTAATTTCTCTGTTCACTGTGCCTGGATATTAATATCTCCATCTAATTAATAATACTTGTATTCTTCTAACATCTAGAACTACCTAAAAAACGTGCTTGATGAAGCCAAATACCTGCTCCCCATTTCTGTTTCAGAACATATGACTGTGCTTGAGGATTTTCAGCTAACAGATAAAACTACATCTGCAACATGTCAAAGGCTAAATATCATTCATGACTTAGTCATAAAGTCTCAGGAGCATTTTTCCCATTTTTATTCTTCAAAAAAACTGAGATTTGGTCTTTTAGCCAGCATGACTATAGTTGCTTAAATCTGAAGACCATAGGAGCAAACACATCACTGGAGCATCAAAGGAGACAGAGAACTAGTTTACAGAGTTTTTGCAAAATCATGTAATAGATGAACTTGTATCTGCCTAATTTAGTATTCAAGACATGCAGTAGAACTCAAAGATGTAAGAAGCTGAACAGTTTTATGATAGGTAATTAGACAGCAGCAATAATAATACTGTCAACTAGTAAGTGCTATGTCTACAAGTGTCTTGGGCAAGGAAGTCTAACGAAATACTTAAAAAGAGGTGGTTTCTTAGTGCTTAAACAGGTAATAATTTCATTACATGAGAATGGCAATGAAGTCCTTTGTGTTTTAGCGTGCTGCAAATTAGTAGCTCAGAAATGAAAAAAAAATTGAGAAACAGAAAATTAAAGAGCTCTTTTGCCCTGTTTAAATGAGAAAGATCTCAAATGTGGAGTATGATTTTTTTATATAATGATCTGCCACATATTCAACTTGAATATCTAGTTACATAGGAAGACTATTATTAGTGAATTTATTAAAGCATGTCAAGAGTCACAATGCAAAGTGAGAAATTTAGCATGAAACCTCAACTTTCTTGAATAGAACTGTAGAAAGTACCAGCAGATTTTGCAAATTTCAAATATTAGTCCACTGCTTTAGTGTGAAATGTTTAAGACTACAAAAATAAAATAATCCTCAACAGTTTTTTGTAAATCGTGACCTTATATGCAACCTCTTATAAAAAGGAAAGTGTAAGGTGACAAAACTGATCAATTCAACAAGTAGCTGCTGCAGAATGATAGTATTGGATTGATTCATTACTCTCATTAGTCTTCAGTATTAGTTAAGAAAGTCCCCTCTTATACTCAAAGCGTGCAGAAACAAAGCCATTGTGGCTATTTTAAGCTGAAAATATTTGATCTGACATTAGATGTGCAATGCTCTGCTCTGGCAGGGAGGATGGACTAAATGATCTCCAGAGATCTTTCCAACTTTGATCATTCTATGATTCTGCAATGCTTGCCCCATGTTGCTAGGTCTCCTTAGGATACACCATAAGGAGGAGGGATGGAGAAAAACAACCCCAACCCAGAAAAAAAAAGCCATAGAAAATGAGCCCACTTTCCTTACCTCATAAAATATCCCCTAGCTTCTCACTACAGTATTTTCTCTATTTTTCTTTACTTTAGAGTGTGCAAATCCACCCTAAGGAACTTTAGAAGTAAGAATAAAGTTTCACTTAAGCTTCTACTCTGCTTTTCTATTTAGTGCATTTGGAAAGTAGTAAGTGGAAACTTATATGATAATCATGAGAAAACAAGGCAAAAATGTATTCAGAAACTTGCTAAAATGATCGATACATTTTTGTTCAGAAAATATTAATGTAGCACTCTGAAAAGGGCGGTCATTAAACTAAAAACTGAATGCATATGAAGTAACGTTTTACATTTATAAAGAAGTGATAATCCTTTTGGTTTAATTTACACATGTGGAAGTTGGAAATTACTTTTCTTTAAAGAAAAAGGCATTGTATTTTTAGCTATTGCTCAGAGAGAACTCTAGGTATACAAGAGAAGCCTACTCCTTCTTAACATTTTTATCTTCCACTCAGAGTATGACATTCAAATAGAATCTGCTTATTTTAAAGTATGGGCTTTTTTTTTTTTTAATGAGTGCCTCGTGCATTTCAATAGTGTTTAGGGCTCTACAAAGTTAACATGAAGTCAAAACAAAATTTATTCCCTTGAGAAAAGGAACATGCAGAAGATCCAAAGGATAGATGTGACAAAAGCTGTAGGAACAGCTAATCTGAGCATTTCTCACTTCGTTTCTGTTTAAAACTGCAGCTGTTTTAAACAAAAAGCACATAAGAAATACTGGCTTTGTAGTAACCTCACTGGAAACCCAGTATCTCTACGGTTTAAGATTTTTGTGGTCAAGTGCCTGCCTTTGTGATCAGTTTACATCCCTGTGTTTGCGCTGTGTACCTGATCTGAAAGGTGAGGCTTCTGCAAGACAACAAGAAGAGATGTATTTAAATGTCTTCATGTGATCCTCATATGTGGAGGGAGAGCAAACTACCAGCAAAACATTCTCTCTACTCTGAATGATATCTTAACTAAAAAGATGTTAAGAGTTCAGATTAGAACTCACTCATCTTCCCAATACTTATGTGGACTTGGAAATAGGACCAATTGAAAATTATTTTTCCTCATTAGTCTGTTTCTGACTTTATTTTACAGCCCCTAAAATGTCATCCTTCCCAAGGAAAACTGTGGTATTCTTTCTAGTAAATACGCTATTACAAGCTCTTCAATGTATGTTATCCAGGTTCCTCAACGTTCCCTAACTTTATGACTTCACCATATTCAGTCTCTTCACCAAGAACAATTTAAAAGCCTACAAACAGTAGAAATGGTCCAATATTACAAAAAGTAAAAACTTCTCTTTTTTACTGAAGAACATTTACTGCGTTCTGATTTTGGGGACCTGACACTTGATGATTCTTCCCCCCCCCCCGGTTTCTCTGAAGAATGTACACAACATTTTACTAGCTTGCCATCTTTCTCCAGGGTATGAACAGGGCAGTCTTAAGGCAATCCCTGAACATCAGATCCTCTCTTCCTGGAATTAAGACTTTTTCTCATATTCAGTAGAAGATGTTTCTTTCCCCAAATCTGGCACCCAAGTTGCTAGTCAGCAATCACACCATTTCTGCTCACTTAAGATGTTCTTACCAGATTCTCAAGGATTTCTCAATCTCTATAATGACATGATGCTCCAAGAGGACTCAGGACATGCTAACAATGTTCCCACACATGGGGGAAATTGAACATCTAGTATTTGCCTCCATGGAATCCAGTGTATAACCAGGAAAGTTGTAGGAGAAAAGCAGAAATAGGTTTATTTGAATACATTACAAAGAAAAAATACACAGACACATGACAAAATAGTGTCCATTGAATGCTTTGTTTGGAATGTCTCTGCTCTCTCTTGTTGGCATAATCAAGACTTGTAATTAAAGAAAAATTTTTTCATTGGTTAAAAGTGTGACCTCATTCTTGGAAGAATTGTACTCCCAGGCAGAGTGGTAAGAACTACTCATAGCTAGAGGAGTAAGGAAAATCTCCTGAGTGTAAATACACTCTTGAATGTTTCCTGTTATCTTGGTAGCTATTTTAATAGTTATTAGAAATTTCAATGTCTGCGTTTATGAAATACAGCTTGTTGCCTAAAAAGCAGCCTCTTGCTGGATAGTTCTATTGAGACTTAATATTTCATGTATCAACAAAGAAACACTCCTGTGCTGCCTTTTCTTTGCAAACTGAGTGCAATAAGTAATTTTTTAGGACTTGTGCACACAAACTCATTTCACTATACAATTTTCTATAACACTTTTCTTGGGGGCCAGCTCTTGTGGAATACTAAGAATTCACTTTTCTATCAGCTCTTTGTAACAACTGCCCATGATCATGAATCAGAAAAACGAGAAAAAATGAGAAAATCATAGCTAGTCTTGCTTAAAACACAACACAGTTAAAAAGAGGCAAATTTCAGTTTCTGCTGCAAGAGATAATGACTTTGTATATGGCATACCCCTGAGCCCCAAACAAAACTTACTCCTGAGTTCATTCTAATCTCCATCTCAGCTCTTTTTCTAAGCTACCAGTTTGCTGTATTTCCAACTCCTACACCAAGTAGAAAAAGAAAGATGAAGAAAATAATTATCAGGCAGATGGATTTTCTATTTTCTTTCTAGCTTTAAGACAAATTCAGATTCCTGGAGTGGTAAGGAGAGAGTAGCATAGCTTGTATTCCAAGGCAACACTGCCACCATAGAGATTTGCAGAAGCATGGACAGTGGCTAAGTATACTTAAAGTAGTTTAGGAAGATGGTGGGATGGGAACTACAGTTTTTAGCTGGAACCCACCATATCATAAAAACACTTTGGCAGTCAGTTTTTAAAGTAACAGCAAGTTAAACTGTGATCTCTCTCTGGCCTTGGACCAGCGTGAGGTGTGTATGCTTAAGCACAATGAAATGCCTGAATGAATGTGAGAATATTACCCATTAAATCATCTTGACAAAAGGGAAAAAGACATCAATGCCTCTATCATCTAAGTTACCTTATAGCTGAGTAAACCAGGAGGAAAAATGCACTGGAAAAACAGAAATCCTTTTAGTCACCTAATTGAAAAGATTCAACTAAGGCAATTTTTAAAAGAACAAAGTGTTTTTTTGTGATCAACCCCCCCCTGATTTCTAATATATTTTCACATTTCTATGTTACTAAAAAAATAAGCAGTATATTTATTCAAAAAGAAGAGTCTGACCTTTTTTTTATTAGATACTTAAATGTGAAGCAGTCAAATGCTGTCAGCTGCAAACTGCCTGAGAGATTAGGTTTCATGGCATGTGTGTGTCATTAGAATAAACCACTGTCCATTCTAGGGGACAATTTACTCCTCCTCTAAGGTTGAGAAATATGATGACAGTTTAAGTACGCACCGAAAATTTTCCTTAAAGTGCAAACAGGACTGTGAAATTAAACTATCTTGTCTTTACCCATTTTGGGCTGACAGGTAATTAGCTAAGAATTCACTACATTTTCTATTTTTATATAGGTGATCTGATAAATTTTCCTTTTCAGGATGCCTCTGAAAGACAGGAGGACAGTCCTTATCAGACTGTCTATCAAATAGTAAAAATGAAATCTCCCTTGAAAGTATTGCAGCATTTGGGCTGTTTTTTTGGTTGAAATGCCTTTTTCCTGAGTTTAATATTTACAATTAGCTTAATTCTGTAATTGTGATTCAGCTGTATGTGAAGGTTGATTCTTTTTAAGAAGTGAATGTACAAAAGATGAATTTTGTAAAACAAGCAAGAAAGTCTCTCAGTTGAGTTGAGACACCAGAAATTGATTTAAATATTTGCCTCTATCAGGGATCTTGTGCTGTATAAAAAGGATTTCCAAATCACCAGCCAACAACTATCACAACAACTTCATATCCAAGACTGCGCTGAAATGTTTTATTATGTGGAATATGGACTTCTCCCCCCAAACACAGAATTGTACACTAATATAAGCTCTGAGTAAAATAATCAAAAAAGGTGTACTTGTTAGTGCCAGAAAATATGAAGAATTTTTCTTAAATTTCACAATATTTAAGAGCTGAAAGGACCATTAAATCATATAATCAGCCCATGAGGCCTTTAGATTTTATCCAGGTACCTGTATGTAAATCTTAAGAACTTTAGTAAAATGTCTCCTTCCATTCACAGAGGTACAAATCGTATGTCCCAAGCAAAGAACAGGTTTTGTTTTTCAGAAGTACCAGATGCTGATGAAACCAAAATGAATTATATCAGCAGGCAACCCATGCAATTGACTGTTGAAGGAAATAGAAGCTCTTGTTAACTTAAGCCAGAGGAAAGATTTCCTTCCTAGTTCCAAAGGAAAGGATGAGCATGAGCCTAGTTACCACCTTAGCCTTGAAAGTATCTCTGCACAGACACTTATGACACCTCAGCTTTCAATTTATTAATGAAATTAGTCCCATATCATCAGTCATCTGCAGTTGTTTCTGTGATCTTTTGTTGGACCATGTCTAGGAACTTCCAAGGGGAATTTTACAACAGAGTAGGGCAAAAATTAAAATTATTACTTGGAAATGACTTAACAATCAATTTAGCAGTTCTTCTTACAAAAAGAAAACAAAATAAAAACCTATAAAACTCATGGAACAGATAATGAAACCGCTATGTGACCGAAGTAAAGCTTCTACTTATTTTGGAAATAAATTGTTTCAGATCATACAGTTCCTTACTGTTAGAGGGTAACAAGCATAAGGAAGAGGCAACAGATGTCATTCATGTGTCCTTTGGAGGTTTTGACAGAGTCTCACGCATCTCCAGCTTGTTAGTATAAAGCACAGAATCACAGAATGGTTAGAGTTGGAATGTTACCTCCTCTAGGGGAAATAAGCACAGATGGTATAGAACTGATGGAAAATTTATTTAGAAGTAGCAATCACTGATGCACTACCAATAAGGAAGGCTGTATCAATGTGAAATTTACAGGTGTCTACCAAGGGTTGATAGTAGTCGATGCATTAGCTATTTGAACTGGCCTTTATCATAAAGAGGAAGTTTGTTAAACTGGCAGTTACACCAATCTGTTAGGAACTGCAAGCATTTTGGATAGGAGGGCTATAATTCAAAGTGAACTTGACAAATAGGAAATAAATGGGGAAAAGGAGACCACACTTCAGTTGAGATGTGTGCAAGACTTCCACAAGCAGTAGTAGGTGTGCATGCAGGTTGGGGAACATTTGGCTGGTAGCTCTGCTGAAAAGGATCTGAAACTACAGGGTTCAGAAGCTCAATTTGAGTCAACAATATCAAAGCTTTTGGGGAAAAAGCATGCGACTACCATTCAGAAGATGGATAAAGTCTTTATTTTACCTGTTTCAACACTAACAGTGTCTTTAATTCAGTCAAATTTTAAAAGATACTTGGACCATTTCCAGAGTCTAACAATGAGCAACAGTCAAAGTTTTTTATAGCATCATCTAAGAGGAAAAACTGAAAGGTTGGAGAAAAGACTGAGGAGAAAATTGTTAAGTATTGAAATTTTCAAGAATGCTGCTCTTGAGTGATGCAAAAAGGAAGCCAGTAATCAATTTCTTTGTGGGGAAAAGAATTAAGGATAAAATGACAGCAAAAAGGACATTATTGGCAGAGATAGAGTGACTGTCCCACTCCACTGAGCTCTTGTCAGGCCATACCTGCAGTACTGTATGCAATTCTGGTCCCCAGAAATGAGATGTGGACAGCATGAAGAGGACCTAAAGGACTACAGAAAATCAGAGGGCAGGAGAACTTGCCTAATGAGGAAAAACTGAAGGAGTTAGATTTTTTTTCCTGGAGAAAAAACACTCAATGGGGACCTCATAATAGTCTTCCAGTACTTAAAGAGTGGCTGGCCACAAAGAGGGCAGAGGCTCTCCTTCACAAAGAGCTATATAGAAAAGACAGAGGGCAATTCTGGGGTGAGACTGTCATATGGACCTTACTCTCCACAGTCCATTTTATTAGTATCAGTTGCTGCAACTTCTAAAAGTTCTAAGTAGAAAGAATTCAATGAGCTACCCTAACACAGGCAGGCTCTATCAGGTCACAGAAAAATTTAGTTCAGGCAGTGCAAACAAAAAGGTAAGCTATGAAACACTGAAATTACACATTAATGCAAAGTATATTAAAAAGCATAGTGAGAACTGAAAGACACTTAACCATTCACCAGTAACTGAAGGGCTTACACATATTACATAGGAGTGAGAATTAACGTGTCCCCCAGCTTTATGCAATAATACAAAGAAGTGGGCTGCGGTGTGGAAAAGTTAAAAAAAACCAACGAAACAAAATACCATTTAGACAAGGGAAGATGTTTCAGTAAGTAGTGTTAATAAAACTTCAGAGAGTTGGAGTAAAACAAAATTTTTTGATCCTGCAAAAGATCTGCAGACCTGAGTCAGAAAAAGAGACCAGATCAAGAGACCAATCAAGAGATTAGAGACACAGAACAGTAGAATAATTGGACTGAGGTATAATGGTGTAAATGGAGAATGATGGAAAATTACTGTACTGGATAGGTAGTACTTGACTATGTATGATCTTAGAAAGAGACTGCTAATCATACAATAATCATAAGCAGGAAACAGTTCACAAAATCATAAACCTGTCAAGAAACCCTGCCTATCTAGGAAGTATTTCAGGGGAAATCAATGAACATTGATACTGCTATTTTCCAATACTGGTATTATGGTATCCAATACCAATACTGGTATTATGCAAAGTATGATTTTCATTTGAATTAAGCAAATGTATCTGATGTCTTTGGCTTTCTTGTAGTCAGGTTTTACAAAGTTTTCTTGCAGTGACAGAAAAACAGAGGCAAAACACATTGGTAGTAAGTTCTATGCCCTGAAGAAAAGCAAAAGTCTATTCTCTTACTGCAGGAAGAAGGATTAGCTAGTTTAACAGGAAGAGAATACAGAAAGATCTTAAGACAATGCTACATCAAGCAAGAAAAAAAATGGTATGAATGTAGAAAAAGGAGCCAATATTTCATTTTGTATTGTTAAGTAAAAATTCTGACTGCATTCCAGGAGCAGATGAGAAGAGAAAGCCTGAGAGAAATCAGAGTGGAGAAGTAAAAGAGGGAGGATCAAGGACAGTACTTAGAATTTTTTGTCTCAGAAACAAAAGTTAAGAACAGAGTTGTTAATTATATACTGAAATCAGAGACTAGGAAAAGAAATTCTTTCTAAATGAAGTCATGACTATGCTCAGGAGATAACAGAACCACAGCAGGCACGAAAGTAGGAGTCAGAAAATGTAGAATTGATAAAAATTACATAGAAACAATGGCTAAAATAGATACTCATTATGCATTGTGACAGGGTAAAGTTATATAAAAACATCTGCCAAAAGGGTATGCTTAAAGATTTCTAGAGATGAGGAGAGAAGGTTGTAGACCTAGTCAACACTGAAAATTGAACAGGCAGAAAAGTATCTTCAGTCAGAGCCTCAACAGATCAGGCAGAAATAGCAGAACATAGATTTTGATCTTGCCTATGGCGAATATCTAAATTGCAGGAATTTTTTTTAAAGATACAAACATCCTTAGAAGTAATCTGAGCTCTTAGTTTGCAAATTACTTAAGGAGGAACTTTTTATGAAAAATGTGTTCTGTTCATTTTGCTCTCAATCATCAAACCAGTTGGATGTTTAATTGGCCATTTTCTTCTCTAAGTTTCAAGTTCATTTTACTCAGAAATTAATCTGAAATGTCAACTTGCACTGACTTCTAAAGCATCTTTACAGACCTCGTATGTAACTTTGACAGATCAATGTGTTCAAGTAAGATAAATTAAAGGTGAAGTTTTTACTTTTTCTGGGCAGATACCAAAATCTGGCTATACCACATTACTAGCACATCACCCTAATAAAGGCAGAATTACCTAGTTAGTCTGTGCCCATCACTATAGACAGAAACTGCTAGGCTGAATGCAGAATTTAAGTACAGAGTTGAGATTAGGTATGTTATTTGCTCCCAAACTATTTCACAACAAAGTGAAAGTGAAGCCACTACAAGACAGCTTACTTTTGACTGCTATTTAGATGTGCTCAAGCCCTATCTGCTTTCTACGAAACCCAGCTCCAGCTCCTTCATATGCATTGGCCAAGTGCAACAGCTGGATGACCTAGAATTGACCTAGAAAGGCAGACTCTTGTACTTTGGTACAAATCCAAAGTTTTGATATCCCATTGCTAATCACAAAAGGTGGAAAAAATTAACAGCTTTGATGTAGATACATAAAGTGGAGAAATCAATATTGGTTTTGACAAGTTTAGCTTCCAAAATTGTCATGAAAGCAAACAAATTCACAATTCCATTGATCACTCAGATACCTTCACTGAAGCTCTGGCAAGACTCCACAACAGATTGATTAGAATCAAGTAACAACAAGAATGCACAACTATGCATTTCCAGATGAACTATTAAAATATTTCCCAAGTTAAAAAATGGCAATTCTTTGGCTAACAAGACTAGTGGTTCATTGTCCAGGAACCACTATAAGTATGTAAAAAGATGTATCTTAATAAAAGACTGAGGTATAAAATATCCCAGTGAGATAAACACCAATGATTATTAAAAAGACAGGCTTGAAGGCTTTGAAATGGAGTTATGAGAACTTACTGAAGGACTATAAACAAAATCTCCAAACTGATTTCCTAAACCAATAAAAACATTTAAAAGAAAGGATAGCAGATAAAATACACTAATAGTTACATTTTAAAGAATAAATTGTCTTTCTAAAGAAAGGTGTAGCAAGCAGTCAACAAATAAAACACTATTAATCACAGGACACAATAGGGTAATTTAGATTCATTTCTGAAAGCTTACTGTATAGCTAATAAAAACCACAACAGGAAAACAATGTAATTAAAATATATGCAAAAGTGCAATAACCACGCAAGAGGAACAATGGTACACTGAGAAGTTAAAAAGCAATAACGCTGAGCTTAGCTGGAAGAGAATTCTAGCTCCAGTATCCACCGTTTCCAAAACACTTCAGAAAACTCAAGACTTCGTGACACGTGTTGTTATACTGCCACCTTTTGGCAGAGTACCTGCAGCTTTCTGTGAACAGTTTTCTACGTGATAACCTGCTTTCAAAAAGACCAGGGTTAAGCTTCCTTATTGTGAAGACATTGCAACATCAGTTAGAGAGTTACTGCTCGAAAAATACTAACTGTACTGAAATCACAATTAACATTTCACTCGTTTTCTGGAAAAACAATTTGAATTCATGACTGCTGAAACTTTTCCGGCAGTCAAACTCAATGAGTTTATCTTGCACTCTTCATCATGTTATAAAAATACGATGCATAATTATAAACAGATAATCTAGTATGTTGAACACAATGGTACAAATCTGAGATATGAAGGAGTGTTGATGTGACCTTCACATTAACTTTAGACCATTCAAAGTGCAAAATAAAATTACTCATTAAAAGTTGAGGACTGTTACATTTCCTATTAACACCAGACTGTGTTACTTCATAGGTTCAGCCTTGCTCCGAATCTCAATGTTAATATGACAACTAACTGTTTCTTGAAACAGTTCAAAGTACTAAACCAGAAACATCTTTAAATAGAAAAAAGTTTTTTCAAGTTTTGCTGAATCTTAATATAAAATTTTGATGCTCTTGACCTACAAGTTACAATGGTAGTAAACTGTGAAATCAGTCCTTGGTATTAGGGGGTTTTAGCTTGGGAGAACTGTAACAATCAGGTGATATGAGAGAAGAAAAAAACTTGCACAACAGTTATTTTTTCTTCTCCCTCCTTAGAAAAACACTTTCAGATAGTAAATATGGCTCAACGAAGTCAAAGAGGATAAAGGACATGCTTCAACATGCAAAAGCTCTCTCCTGAGAAAGTACTAAGTGCATTACATGCATATGCATTCCCTAAACGAAGGGCACTCACTTTAGGAATGTGAGGTGATTTCAAGGATTGAACTAACATGGAAATCTTCTCAGCCCAAAAAGTTGAAGCTCTCTGATAGAAGGCCACAGAAATTTACACTGCCAAATAAGCACATACAGGCACTTGTACTGTCAATATCTGCATATTCAGAGACCACAACATTTCAAAAATAGTTAGACCTTACAACTTGCTTTAAAGTAAACTTTGTGACATTTCCTTTTCTTCTCAATATGATTTTTGAGTTGTCTCATAAATTACCCAGGTTTCAACTTACGTCAAATAATCAGATCGTTTGTTCGTAATACTCAGTAACAGAAACTAAATTGTATCTATCAGGAGGAAAAAAACAATCTATGGATAAGTTAAATATCTTTTGCAAAATATCACTGCATCTTTAGAGCTATTTTGTATACACAAGTGACATCTAGAGGTTGTCACCTGCATGTGATAGATTTTATTTGTTTGAAGTTAAGCTCTGACAAGAACCTTCATCATTTTGGAATTCCCGTGAAATGTTCAAAACGCACCTGATACCTATAGTCTCTGTACCAGTACACTACAACATGTATGTCATTGTGCACATCCCTTTCTGCTTCCCACATACAGCAGACGTAATTAAGCCTTCTATAAACAAGCCCCAGCAACTGAAGAATCAGGTGAACACAGCACACACATGCTTTCCAAACCACTGAAAAACTCCATACATATATATAGTTGTTCTTAAAAAGTCTTGTTTTCCTCCTTTTGGCAGCACAGGATTTGCAGACTTGTGTAGGCTTTAGGGCAGGATGTGTTCTGTTTGGAGTGCGTTTTCTTTTCCTTGGGCTGTTCCATGGACCATCAAAGAATACACAAAAACAATCCTATTATTTTGGGGGCTGTCAGAGTTCCTGGTCTGGGTTTCTTAGATACTGATCTTGATGTCCATTGTCTTTGTGATAACGAATGTAGTCCAAATCTTAGAAAAAATAAGCCAGTGCCAGGAAATGGAACAAAGGATATTTGTACATAGGAAGAACTACAAGACCTAAGACCTCATAGGAAGAAACACAACAGGGAAGGGGAAGAATCTTCTTACATTAGTATGCCAAATTTTGGCTTTTTATCTGAAATAATCTTAACTCCAGAATAGTGATTTTTAACTATCAAAGGCTGAAGGTACCATTATTTAATATAGATATGTCTGTGATTTTATCACAGAGCCTATTATTTATTACTAAGAGCTGCACCTTATCACTATTTCCAACAATCCAACTGATGAG
Organism: Turnix velox; assembly: GCA_013400935.1. Classification (NCBI taxonomy): domain Eukaryota; kingdom Metazoa; phylum Chordata; class Aves; order Charadriiformes; family Turnicidae; genus Turnix; species Turnix velox. The sequence goes on from VZTY01015157.1 coordinate 127,756, forward strand.
GTGAAATGGAATTGTCCTCTAACATGGAAAATGTACCTGACCACTACTTGCTTATAGAACTTGGGACTGCAAAAAAACCTTGGCTCTTTCTTAGATATAATGGTCACAAAACATTTGAAGATATTCTCACAAAACAAGTATTCCCAGAAACCTGACGCGTTTGTACTAACAGGAAAACTTGTTGATGTCCAGTATCAAGGTTTATTTAGAAGGCCTTACAGCCCATTACTGCTACTGACAAGTCTAATCTTGGACAGCATCAAATCTGCTGTGATAATGACCAAAAATGTCCGAGTCTCAACCTCTGGACTGCTATCTTCTCAGAAGGGGTGGTCACTCCGACGAATGTTTTATTGGTTCCTGGCCCCTTCACCAGCTATGTCAGATACCGCCGGGCGGCCTCCTGTGGCAGTCAGCCAGGAGGGAGGACAGCGGGGGAAGGAGCCACTGCCGGTGGAAGAAGCCGCCGCCGCCGGGAGCGACGCCGCCTATACCTCCTTCCACCACTGGGCCCGGCCCTGCTCCCACCGCCTCCGGGCACCGAGGCCACGCCGATCCGCCAACGCGGCAAGAGCCTCCTTGAGGGTACCACGACCCGCGCATGCGCACGGCAGCAGCCTAACCCCGTCGCTTCCCTCGACGTCCCCATGGCCGCGGAACCGCTGCGGCCACTTGCGGGCGAGAAGCAGCGGGAGAGGGGGCTGCCGCTGCCGTTCCCGCGCGCATGCGCCAGGCGAGCCGTTGCCTAGGCAGCTACAAGTTGTTTTCGACCAAACCACCCGCGCAGAATCGCGGGGGGGCGGAAGGGAAGCATTGGTGGGTAGAGGCGGGGGGGGCGGCCGCCTGCCGAGCTGCCACGGAAGCGGACCAAGGCGACGTGAGTGATGGCTTTGCGCTGTGGCTGGCGGGCAGCGGGGGACAGCGAGGCCGTAGCGGGTGGGTAGCGTCCGCGACGCCGCCGCCGGCAGAGAAGAAGTTGCATTAGGGTCAGGGGCCCTCCGAGTGCTGTTATAAATGTGGTTAGGCTGGGGCACGCCTCCCTCCTCACTGTTCCCTCCCCTTCTCTCCCTGGCGGCGCTCCCTTTTCCTACCGCGGGGCGGGAGGCTTAGCTGCCCTTACTGCCGTGGCGGGGCCGTCGGTGCGCGGGAAGGTGCTCGGAAAAGAGGGGGAGGTGGGCCCCGTACCGAGCTTGGTTTCTCAGAGTAACCCAGGGCGCTGAGCCGGGGGACCGGCGGCCCGGGGCGGTCGGTGTCTGGCCGGGCTCCCTTCACCCGTGGTGGCGTGAATCCCTGCCGCGTGAAGCTGTAGTCCCTTATTGGATTTGAGCCATCCCTCTCTCCATTACAGGCTTTGCAGTTTATTCGGGGGAGGTTTCATGGGCGGGTTATACCCCGTAATACATGAGAATGTAGAGCTCCCCGTGCCCGACGTGTTAAGCTCCGGAGCGGTGATGCATCCCTTGCATGAGGAATGTGTATCTGCAGGTTAAATGCGGTTAATCCCATCAGTTAGTCCTGTAATGGTGTGTACTGGTGGTATCTCTCTGTGTCTTTAAGCTTATTCCTTTATGCAAAGCAAAATGTAAGGTAATCTTTTAATGAGAACACGCTTTGTAATTAAATAGAACCAGAGATGGAAGGGTCTATCACAGGCTATCTAGTCCCACTCCTTGGCAGTAAGCAGGAGCACTCTGAACTAGATCAGGTTGCTCAGAGCCTCATCCTTCCTGGTGTCTAATCTGCCCCACTCTAGTTTAAAACCATCGCCTTTGTCCTATCACTACATACCCTGGTAATCAGTCCCTCCCCAGCTTTCCTGTAGGCCCTCTTCAGGTACTGCTAGGCTGCTGTGACATGTCGCTGGAGCCTTTTCCAGGCTGAACAGCCCCAACTCCCTCAGCCTGGCCTCCTAGGAGAGGTGCTTCAGTTCTTGGATCATCCTCAAGTGATCTAAAATAAGCAGAGACTTGAAGTGTTGTCAGCAGTCAGCTGTATTTAATTTTTTTTTTATAGAACTGAAATCCACCGTTTTGCCATCAGGGCAGACAATGTCTTATCAATCTTCTGACCAAGAAAAGATGCCAAATCACAGGATAAAAAAATAAGGCAGGTTTTTTTTCCTTAATTTACTGTCAGCTTACTCTGAAACTCAAGTTTTTGGAATCTTACTGTGCGAAAACTCAGATGAAAAGCAACAGGTTTTTTAAACATCCTTTTAAATTAGTGTGAACACAAGGTTTCAGCAGGCACATCTCAACTGGTAGAAAGTGACTGCATTGCACTTTGAGTAGTGTTTACTTGATATGCAAATATATAGGTATTTGTACTGTAATAATAAAGCTGTCAATTTTCTGGATTTAAGTAGTGAATTTTCATAAATAAAACCTGGTAGGTTTTTAATGTCAATTTTTTCATTAGTGAAGATGAACAGATTCGACTCAGTGTTATTTTACTGTATAATTCTGGGTTAAAGCTTTGTCACATCTCAAAATAATAATTCTTACAGTTAGCTTTAGAAACCTAGTAGTAAAACCCAAGGTTTCCCACAAAGATGACTTATATAAAGGGTGAGAAGTGGAGGCCTAATGTTCTACTAATTTTCAGCCAAGGAAGGTTATGTTAATATTTATAACAAAAAAATAAGGAGGGATTTCAATTTTATTTTGTCAACTCAGTTTCCTAAACAGTCCTAATTAGGTAAGAAATGCGTAACTTCCCATTGTGCTGTACAGGTGCTGTATGCTCAGCTCCATTATAGTATAGGTTTTGTTTGGCTTGTGGTTTTTTTAGTGGTCCATAAAAATATTTTTTCTTAATAGTGGGCTTTGTGGCATGTTTTACATAGAGAATTCCTATATCACATATGCAGAATATAGCAACTCATGCTTTTATTTCCTTGATTATTTCTGATGGCTGGAATAGGCCACTGTTACAAGTATGAATGTGTCTTTCCTGGATTGCCTTGTATTTACTAACATAGAGATCAAATCTCATAACTCATCTTACAAGATTAATTTTAATGGTAACAGTTTGTTTAGATTAGGGCCCTGTGATTGCTAAACTTTGATGGAAGATAAATCTCTTCTATTTTAAGGTGAGATTATACTGAGTGAACTGCTTTATACTTACCATTCTTGATTAATGGTCTGTATTTATTCAAGTCTCATAGTTGCTTTCACGCTCCATGTCAAAGGTCACGTAATTCAAAATGGAAAATGTACATAACATAATACCACTACTATTAGAGAATTTTATCTCTTGATTTTATTGCCATGACAGGGTAGACTTCTGTTGAATCGATAGGGATAGATAAAAAAAGAGGCATTCACTGGTGACTTAGGCAAATCTGTGCATTCTTCAGAGAGGGCTGGTAGGTGGTAGTTGAGCCCAGCCTTTGGAAAGGTTCTTGTTTTATTATAAGTAGAAATATCTGCAAAAATACTTTATCTGTAGATATTTTGTGGTGTGATTTATGTAACCTTCGACCTTAAAACTTATAACAGGTATATATACTTGAAACAGGAATGCACTTCACATATTTTGTGGTGTGTTCTATATTGTCTCTAACATTTTAAGAACATTTTCAGCATTTAGGTTGTTTGTGGTTGGTTTTTCTGAGAGATGGTTGAAATCAGCTAGTCATAATACACTTTTACATATTCGTCTAGTCCTCAGTGAATGGTTAAAAGTACAAAGTCTGTTTTTTGTAACTATATTTAGTTTTCAAATTGTATTTTCTAGTTAATTGTGAATCAGCTACTTGAAAATAAGACCTTGATAACTTTTTTGTAACTAGGTAGAAACTGCAAAACCAGGTTTATTTTTCAATAATAATTTCTGGTTTACTTGCTGGTAAGATTTATTACTTCTTACTGTTATTGTTTCACTTGTGATGGTTGGTTTTGAGTCAAAACACACTTTAGTTAACTTTTTTTCCTCCTGTGGAGTACCTTCTGGTCATCCTTGTTCATTTCAATCAGCTGAGGTTGTTGGATACTTTGTGTGAATGATTTGCTTCATACATGAAATAAACTAATGACAGCTGGCAACTGGCTATGATCCCAGCACTTCTGGGATCCCAGACCAACACTAACATCTAGCTTTTTTTTTGTTACTTTGTTTTGGTTTGGCTTAGTCAGCAAACCAAGCTAAGCCTGTAGCGGAAGCAAGTAGTACTGTGCAAGAGAGAGGTCTGAGGGTACTGTCCTTGCCTGGGAATGTAAATGTAGCCTCAGCTTTGTCCTATAAAGGTAAGATATGTGTGTCCAGGCTGATTTTTAGTGTTGAGGCCAAGTGGTATGTTTGGCCCACTTTAATGCTATTAAACTCTTAGCCTCAATTAGAGTGGCTGCTAAATGCCTGTTAATAGTAATCCACACTAACTGCAAAACTGTACCTAGGAATTGCTTGAGTGAGATTAGGTGACTTGGACCAGAAAGGTGCCAAGGATTACTCAACCATACAGTATGGGGTACCAGTATGTAATGCTATTTCCAAATATACTAGATTAGATGTAGTCTCAATGTGCAGTGAATGTGAACTAGTGATGTTTAACAGAAGGTGTTACCTATGGGGAACTATTGCCTGATAGGTTGTCAGGGTTGTTGGTGGGATACTTTCTTGCATGGAAGACTAAGGGGAACATAACACGTTCATAGAAAACTCCTTTACTTTTCATTAGTTCTGCTGTTTACAGAACAGCTTTTCTATGAAAGTTTTTTGTAAAACATTCTGAATTTTCTTGATGGAAAGGTAAAGCTGTGTAGTATTTTTATTTGCCTTCAGGCTTTGTTTGGATTGGATTTGTAGGCTTTTCTCCACAAACAGGAGTACCTAACTTTTTTTTAAGAGAAATGGGATTGATGTAATTGCCTGTCTGCTTCATGCAAAATGCAAATGCTTCATGTAAACATAATTATTTAGAGACTTGTAATAAAATTAGATTTGCTGGCAAATAGTAATCTTTGCATTGTAAGCTATCAGCTGGCAACTTCCTTGATGATGCAGTCAGGATAGGAGCCTAATGAGAATGGCTTCGATATAAATGGCTTCATGGATCATTATAACTTCAATAAATGCTAAGTGTTTTTAGAAGATTGGAGGACTACAGTACTGAAATAAATGGCTGTTACCCAGAAATAAACACCTTATTAACCTGCTGTAGTATTGTTTTTTATTTACTCTCAAGCAGTAGTATCAGATAGATGCTGAGAATCTTGTGTTGAAGTTTGATGGCAGGTGTGTGAGCTGTTGCAGACAGGACGCAGGGGCAACCACAAATCCATCGGTGAAAGGCAAAGAACAAGTTTAATCTTGATACTTTGCAGACCAGGGTATCTCTGCAGCAACTCTGGGATACAGACAGGCATGCAGGGGATGCAAGCACCACAGAGCAGAGAGGATCCTTGTTAGCAAGAATCCATATTACTGAGAGAGTCTTTATGAGCAAGAGAGTGAGAGAGCAGACTCCTTGTTCGCTCCAGTATTTCAAGGGTAGAAGCAGGCCTGATTGTCTCACTGTGCATTGATCTTGAGCAGCAGGGCAGACTTCTTGGGTGGTTAGATGAGGTGTCCCTGGGTCCATTGCAGCCTCAGGTTATCTCAGTGTAGATGTTCTACTTGTGAACATGTAAGATTGAACAACGATTAATGTGATAAATGTGTTTCCCAGCACACCACATGTGAGTCACTTGAGTGTATTTACAATCCCCATTGCCAATCTTCTGTTGCTTTCCCACAGCAGGGAACTTTTAATAATTTATATAAATAATCTAGAAAGAAATACTTCCCTAAAAGAGCTGTACTTATACTTAATATTAATTAGCATGCATTCAATTGTTAGTTTCAAGTCTATGGACCAGTTATGTTAATGAAAATTGTTAATTACTTTAAATAGAATGATGAATTGTGTCGAAGAGACAGGTGGTGTGCTGAGCACTTCTAACTGAGGTCTGAAAATGACAGCAGGTAAGAACACTTTGAGTTTGATTTCCAATGCATTTTATAGTCAGAACTAGATGCAAATGAGTGAACTTAGTTCTGTCTGTGCATTTTCAATGCTGTGTTAGCTCAATTTTGAGTCCATGTTTATGGTTGATTTGCGAAGTGTTGTTTTTTTAAATTCTTCCATTTGAAATTTTGGAGCTTCTGTAAAAATTGTAATTACAGTGCTAAATATGCTATAACTGAGGATTCCACAGACTTTTTCAGTGTTGTGCCAGATTGCTTTTTGTGATTCTTTAGCTACAAGTTAAGCATTACTTCAGGGGGGCTAGAGCACCTACTGCTTCAAGAGTTGAAATGCTGCTGGTAGCAATATCAAAAAACACAGAAAGACAGGGGTTCTCTGCTCCAGCTGACTTTAAAACCCTGGATGCTCTTGCCTCTTCCATACCTGTCTTGGTGTGGTGCTTCTCTGGGTTCCAGATGCAATGAGAACCCAGAGCTACCTCTTCTTCTGAAGACTGTATGTTACCTTTGTTAAGTGTGCTACTGTTCATAAACAGCATGGGCAATAACCTGTCCTCTGCTTTGGCTAGGTCAAATTTTGTGCTGATGCTGTTGAGTTGCACTCTTGAATCATAGAATAGTTCAGGTTGGAAGGGACTTTAAATATAATGAAGTGCCAACTCCCCTGCCATAGGCAGGGACACCTCCCACTAGATCAGGCTGCTCAGTGCCTTGTCCAGCCTGGCCTTAAACACCTCCAGAGAGGTGACATCCACAACCTCTCTGGGCAACCTGTTCCAGTGTTTCACCACCCTCACTATAAAGAATTTCTTTCTTATATCTAGTCTGAATCTCCCCCCTTCCAATTTACATCCATTGTTTCTAGTCCTCCCATCACAAAGCATGCTTTCTTTGGGAAATGGAGTATATTGCTAACTCCAGCAACAAGTAATAGTCTGGTGTGTTTTTCAGTGTTTCTAAGTTACCCTTGCATGCTTTATGTTGGAAACTCTTAACTGAATAGTAGATGAATTTCTTGGTAAATTTTCCCTGACAAAATAATTCTTGTCCTTTACAATTTTAAAGCATGATTTGATAATACACTTTTTTAGCAATGGTGGTTCTTGAGCTGGTGAATCATTTTCTAGATTTCTTTTTGCAGTTGAAAGTGCAAAAACCAAAGTCCGCTTTGAGGAAATCTTCAGACGTCATGCTGACCTAATAGAAAGAAAGAATTCAAAGAAAAAGAAGTTTCAGTCTGAGGAGAATATTGTGGTGAGTTTGAACACACGCAGACTTTGTTTGTTTGCCTTCCTTAATGGAAAATCTTTTTTAGAATAAAGAAGCAATCATTTAAAAAAAAAGTATGAAATATTTTTCTGCACATACCCTTTGTTTTTGATGCAAGCTTTATTTATAGTTGCGTACCAGCAATTCATCCTTTTCATTTGGAGGCACACCGAAATTAAATATAATACAATACTGGTCAAAAGAAAGTGGCATATGCAAGCAGGCACTTATTTAAAGTTTCTCAGTACTTTTTTTTTTTTCTGCTCACATTTTGCAGAAAAGTTTTAAAGTTTTCAGATTCAGTTTTGACTTCAGTGGGAGTTTGAGTGATGCTAATAGAATTATGGTTGTAAAAGTAATTTTGAGATTGCTGCATCTGTATAATCACACATTTACAGAATGTCAGGGAATGGAAGGGACTCAAGAGATCATCTAGTCCAATCCCCCTGGTGGAGCAGGAACAGCTAGCCCAGGTCACACAGGAAGGCATCTGGGCAGGTTTTGAATGTCTCCAGAGAAAGAAACTCCACAGTTATTTTTTTTTTTGTAATTTTTATAGTTTGGGTTGGAAGAGACCTTAAAGATCATTGAGTGTTGTAGTTACCTAGAACAACTTAAAATTACAGTAAGCTGAATCACAAGTTAATGGTATGCACACAAATAAAGAAGCTGTTTTAGCATCAGTGTAGAGGAGTTAATGGTTTAGTTGAAGCCACAGATTTTTAGCAATTGAAGCACTAAAAAAATATCTTGAGGGGAATGTATGTTGAAACCAAATACTGATAATTTTGAAGGTTTTCTTAGAGTTGCAAGAGCTCAGGTTGGTACTTTCCATGGTGGTTGCATTCAAGCTAATTAAACAGAACAGGATGAATTGCTCAAAGACAGGTGGTTTTTTTCAGTGTGAATGTTCTTTTGCCTTTCTATTTGTCACTAGTTGATTTGAAACAAGAAAATAACTATAACATTGATTTCATTTGACTTTGTTATTTCTTTAGTAACATTACATGAAGTATGATGTTTTTTCCTAGGAACATAATTTTTAGTACAAGAATTATTTATGTTCTTTTCATTTATAGCTTGACACTTTTAGAGGTAATATCGATCTATCTAAGGAAAGTGTGAATGGTGAAGCAATTATAAACAACACATACAATCCTGAAGAAGAGAGTCCCCGATTTACAAAAAATAAACTGAGAGAGAAAGCCGCAATTGCAGAGAAAAGAAACAATGATATTGTTAGTGGAGAGGAGAACAAGCAACTGAAGTCTATCAAGAAGAAAAAGAAATCACTGTTACAAGAACAATTTAATGAGGAGGAAATTGTCTATGAAGCTAAACTGGAGAATTTTGAGAAACAGATTCCTGATTTTCCAAAGAAGAAAGCAAAAATTAAATCACAAACAGATGTACCTCATCAAGAAGGTGATAGAAAGATTAAAAATTCCTTGACTGAAGTGGGAAATGTAACTGAGTTAGAAGAGGAGAAAGAGCTAATTCGAGCCTACCAGCTGCAAGTTGATGAGGATGAGGCAAATGCAATTAAAAAGAAAATAAGAATGAAACTTAAGAAACAGATGTCTGAATTTACATCTAGTATTCAAAGTCATGAAGATGTATTGAAAAATGAAATGGGCAAAAAGAAGAAAAAGAAGAAAGACGCAGTTCCAAGTGAAGCTGAGACGAGGTATCATGATAAACTATACTGTGTGTCTGTGAATCTTAAATGAAATCTTTCATTTTGTTTTAAGATAGGCAGAAGCTTTCTGATAAACTGTACGTATGTGATGAACTTGTTTATTCTGTTTATGAAAAAATGTTCCCAAATAAATTTCATTATGCTGTCAAGGTGGATAATTTAATCACAGATTCTATTTAACCTTTCAAAACATATAACTGTCATTACTATGATGTTTATTCGCTGTGGAATGTGCTTTAAACTAACTTGAGATAATTTTGTGCCTGGTCTTTTGGTGGTAAGTGGTGACCCTGATCCAGCAGACTTCTTAGCTTAGCTCAATTAATGTGAATGGTTCCGCAGTTATCTGGAAACTGGGGGAAGAGGAAAGAGAAATGGAAAGGACAAGATAGTAATGTTGAGGGGTGTATTGCATTTTCAAGAAACACAAACAATAAATTGCAAAGTTGAAGAGGAAATTTCAAGTTGATGAATACTGTAATGAGGAATGATGTCCCTGTATGTGGTAGAATACAATTGCTGACAGTAGTCCGTTACATTACAGCGCAATGTCCCTTTCTGAGGTACAGCATCATCCAGCAGAAGACAGCAAGGAAAATCAGTCTTTGGACAGACTATTTACATCAGAAGGACAGAAATTGGAGGAAAACATGGAAACTTAGAAACCTAAAGTAAAGAAAGCTAAAAAGAAAAACAGAAAAGGTTTGCCAACCATTTGTTAGAATTGTGGGCTGACTTTCAAAGATTGTTTGATTGGTTTTTTTTCTGCTTCATAAGCATTTATCCATGATTGTAACACAGAAGTAATTGTGCTGCTGAAGATACTTAAGTTTCTTTAGTACTTAATTGGATTTTTGAGTACGTTAATTACATGTGTAAATCTAAATTCATGCAAATTTGTTTACTGGAAATGTTTTTGAAATTCATAAGTAGCTAGCAAGTGGGTTTTTTTTTAAAGCATGATATATATGCCATCTTTACAGTGTACTACTTACATGCATTTTCTAACTGCCTTTATTATTTAATCACTTTTATCTACTTTATGCTATAAATGATGTATCACTGCTGTTTTAACCTGATGCCCAATTCAAACAAAAGGAATTTTTTTTTCATGCAACACATAGTCAAACTTAAGAATTCTTTTTCTCAGATGTTGTGGAGGACAAAGTAAGAAATTAGCTAAAGGAAAATGGAGATTACAGAAATTGATGAGTTGGTATTTTGGTATCTGTTAAATACCATGGTCTTACCAAAACTTGTAAATGGGGAAATTCTGAAAACAATGTTTGTGCTTATGTTGTTTTTTTATGTTCTCCTTAAAAAAAGAAAAAAAGCCACAAACTAGAAGTTTGTGGCCACAACAACTATAAATTGTAGTCCTGAATATTAAGTCATTGTGGCATAGAAGAATCTGTGTCAATCAAATGGAAATTCTCTGGTTTTAAATAAAAATGTTTATTAAATTGTATAGGTTATATTACTGCATTTGTATGCTCATGCATGCTTAAATGCAACAAATTTGATAATTTTCTTTTAACCTATTAAAGAAAGAACCCTTTAAACTGTCACTAATGGAGCATAGTAACTTCTGTTTACTTTGTTGATATTTTCTTCTAGAAGAAAGCACAGAGGTTGTTGCAGAAAATGAAAAGGAAATGGAAAATTCAGAAATTTCAGCTCAATCTGAATTTGATTTGGAGGATGATCGTGTGTTGGGAGTTTATATCCATCGATCTGATCGACTTAAAACTGATCGCCTGATAACTCATCCTGTGGTTAAAATCCATGTTGTTGATCAGAGAAGTGGCTTATACGTTGAGAAGGAGCATAGGTAACTGTTTGTGTTATCACTGATTATTACGAGTACATAGATCATTCCCTAGAAAATTAAACTTAAAAATTAGAACAGTGTAGAATCTAAGCTTGCAAGCTCATTCATCTTAGATATAAAGTAACCTACCTTTATACTTATAGTAAATTTGGGTGGTATTTTTCCTTTTGACACTTTTAAATTCTCTGCACTGCTATATTGCTCACAAGGTTGCTATGTTTACAGCACAGTTCATGCTTCCTAAATCTCAAAAATATGTAGCAGCTGAGATTACTGTAATTTAGCAAAACTTTTGTACCCTACGTACCACCTGTCTTTTCTATTTTATGAAAAAATATTTGAAATCAAGAAATTAGGTTTAGTTCTTCACATTTCTAATTGATTCAGTTTTTTGTTTTCCCTGTAGTAAGGCATGGTGTTCCTGAAAGCCAGATTTTAACTGTGCTGAACTTGTAGACTCTAACATGATGATTATGCATAAATTTGATATGAGTAGCTAGATAGGATTTTGAACTTCTGCCTGCCTTAAATTCGGAGTGGTTTTAGAACTTTCTTTTCTAAAATCAGTTAACTTATATTTTCTTCATTTCTTTACTTTCAACAATTAAAAATACTGGTTTTTTTGGATTGTTTTTTTTGAAGGTGCTATAAAAATTGTAACTCTTTGAATTTTCAAACAGTGAGAGAAAAGTTTCATCTGATGATGAACAAGAGCAAGTAGAGCGTGTTCTTCCTATTATGACTCAAGCATGTAACTTCAGACAGTCTAAATCAATGGTTCCAGAGTGGGAAGAGCAGGTCATCTTTAATGAGCGTTTTAATTATTTTATTCAATATACCGAAGAAAGCCCTTGTGTAATCCTGTTTTTTGAGGTAAGGTTAAATATTTTACATCAAATGTATGCACATTATGATTTTCTATTTGTTTCCTTAGCAGTATATATTTAAATGATATGGGTGTCTTATTTCAGTTATGCTGAGTCATTAGCATATCTTTAAGATACAGAATTAATTGGAGATTGTGAAAAGTGGTAGTGATGATTGCAAAACAATTTTATTAGCAGAAGTCCCCTGTTTTGATAATAGTAAGGAGGATAAAGCTTTTTTACTGAATTAACTGCCAAACTTCTGGGAAAGGCTGATAAAGTTGTTTCAGATGAGAATGAATGACAAAGACTGACTGGAGAAAGGGAACACAATCCTCATATTTAAAAGGAGAAAGAAAGAAGATCCAGGAAACTACAGGCCAGTCAGTCTCACCTCTGTGCCTGGCAAAGACATGGAGCAGATCCTCCTTAAAGGCATTGCAAAAACACATGGAGGATGACACAGAGGTGACTGGAGGCAACCAACATGGCTTCACCAGAGGCAAATCGTACCTGACCAATTTGGTGGCCTTCTATGATGGAGTCAGTGACGAGTGGTGTTCCTCAAGGACCAGTACTGGAATCAGTGGTATTTAACATCTTTGTAGGAGATATGGACAGTGGGATTGAGTGCACCCTCAGCAAGTTTGCAGATGACACCAAGCTCTGTGGTGCAGTTGATACTCCTGAAGGAAGGGATGCCATCCAAAGGGACCTTGACAGGCTTGAGAGGTGGGCCCATGTCAACCTCATGAAGTTCAACAAGGCCAAGTGCAAGGTCCTGCACTTGGGTTGAAGCCATCCCAAGTACAAATACAGGCTAGGTGGAGAGTGGCTTGAGTGCAGCTCTAAAGAGAAAGACTTGGAGTGTCAGTTGACGACAAACTCGACATGAGCCAGCAGTGTGCACTCGCAGCCAAGAAGGCCAACCAAATCCTGGGTTGCATCAAGAGG
>VZTY01015157.1:140510-157105 GCA_013400935.1 Turnix velox
AGATTTAGACTCAATATAAGAAAGAAATTCTTTACAGTGAGGGTGATGGAACACTGGAACAGGTTGCCCAGAGAGGTTGTGGATGCCCCCTCTCTGGAGTTGTTCAAGACCAGGCTGGATGTGGCACTGGGCAGCCTGATGTAGCAGGAGGTGTTCCTGCCGGTGGCAGGGGGGGTTGGAACTCAATGATCTTTAAGGTCCCTTCCAACCCAAACTATTCTATGATTCTATAAAGCAGCAGGTCAAACCAGATGATCTTTGCAGATCCCTTCCAACCCAAATCATTCTGTGATTGATTCTATGACATAAGTGAAAAAGCTCTATGAAAGGAAAACTTTTTTTATTGCATTTTCCAGATAGATGAGCATACAGCTAGTTTTGGCTGTGCTATTTCTGATCTATGTGATTTGCTCACTATATAGAATTCATGAAAACTACACATGAATGCATTTATTGAGACAGAAGGAAAGAAAGAATAGGTTCTTTGAACCAGACTTGTATTCTTTTTTAAAGCCAGTCATATATAGTCATCATGTAAATGTGTAGGGATCTGTTATTTCTAATTGTTTGGGTGAAAGAGGTACCTATTTTGCAATTGCTTAAAACAGATAGTTTAGTTAATAGTGTCTAGCATGTTTTGTATAGTGAGTTTTTGTTATAATGAAGTATATATTCATTAGCAATATATTTCTGTTCCTACCAATACTTTCAGATCCTTGATTTTCTAAGTATGGATGAAGTGAAATCCAACTCTGATGTACAAAGACAGGAAAGTGGTTTCCAAAAAATTTGTTGGGCATTTCTAAAGGTACTGTAAATGTTTAAATGAAGAAACAAAATTTATAAATCTTCTTATTCAACTATGTAAACGACACTAACCACTCAATGTATTTTCAATATTTCCAGGCAAAGGAGATGGAAAAAACAAGTTCTAGTTTACTTGGCTACTCTTTTCCTTTACCTCATAAAATTCAGAGCAACAAGCTTGTCAGTAAAGAATGAGTGTATATGTATATTTAATGAAAGCATGGAATGTGTAAAAAGTTTTATTTTTTCATATAGTGCAGAAGAAGGGGTTTTTAAGGGTTTTTTGTATGTTCATGAGATTTTTTTCTGCAAAAAACAGTGACATCCATTAGTTTGTGTACCTCAGCTACTCTGTATTCTAGTGGTATTTTCTGTGAGCCAGTCTTTGAAAAGACTTCCTAAGCTAATTATAAAATGCCTGTCTTTTTTAGTTTCAGAGTTTGAAGTGTTGCAACAATGAGATACAGGTAATTTAGCCAGCAGGTCATACACCATTTTACCCTTTTAGGAGAAGTGTAAATGTGCCAATCTGTCCTTTGAGGGCTGATAGACTTTAATTTGACTGAGGATTGTTCATTTACACTTATTCCTGGGAAAGGCAGCTCTTGACATCCAACAAGCAATCTCAACATGAGAAATACAGGAGAGGATAACTGACTGCAAATTTGAAGAAAGGGAGATGGATCTCCATATCATTCCATACAGGGTCTCTTTTCAGCTCTACCAAAGATGGATCTACTAGAATCAGAGGTCTGGTATCCCATGTTTTGTTTAGTAGCTGGTGGGAACTGTGCATCCCAAGCATTCAGTGCAGCTTACTCCTGAATGAAGGGAAGGATGAATTTCCAACTTGTAAATACACTCATAAAATTGTAAGCTGCTCTTCATTCCTACTACATCTATCTGCATTATCATTTCATTTATGTAAATCAGAGTGGAAATGTTATGATAAACAGTGGTCAGTGTTAATGGCAATAGGTGCCCTAGTTCTTTAGTTTAGTACAGAGAATAAAAGTTTTTTCTAATGACTTTTATAACTTTTTTGTTAGTGTAACATATTTTTAATCACCCCCCAGCTTGTAGGTGCAAATGGAGTTCGAAACATTGGTGGAAAACTCCGTCTGCAATTGTATTACCCACCTCCGAGGACAAAGTCACGTTCAAATGTTGTTGAAGTTTATGACTGGTGGGAAAAATGTCCTAGAAATCGTTACCCATCAACTTTGTATGTAACCATAAATGGAATAAAGCTCCCAGATCATGTAAGTTAAATATTTAATATATAAATAAATTTATAAATAATAGTTAATACCATAGGAAGTATTAACTAACTAGACCTTGTGAGCTGTGTATTTGAATGCACGTATATAAAAGCTGTACTTAAAATGTATAAAATAGCTAGCATATAAGTAACTCTAATAAGAACTTCCTATCCTAAGGTACATGTTCCAAACTCAGCCCTTCATAGATATCTTTGAAAAACATCTTCTCATTAGGGTAACTGTCACAAATACAGTTTATGCTTAAGAGGCCTCTGTGCATCTAAGCCACATGGCTGCTAAGATTCTTCAGAGTATTAAGATTTCCAGTGTATTCAACCTTGGTGTAATGTGTTAGATTTGGTATGCATACTTATAGAAGTTTGAAAAGTATATACGCTCTATCCACAATTAAAATCACAGATGTGGTCCACAGAAATGGTCATTTTTTCTTAAAACATGTGAAAACAGCTTGTTCAATACAGGACACTTGAAATATTTAGTGGTGCCATGAATGGCCATGGATGATTTTGTCACTGAAGCAGTATTTAGATCTGAAGGTGGTAGGTTAATATTACTGTAAGTATTTGAATGCTAAATTGCTTTATTTTATATAATACATACACCAGGTAGTAGAGTATTGATAATTTTCACTGACTCAAGATAGTTAATAAAAATAGAAAAGTATCATTTTGTTGAAAAATCTTTGATACCGCCTGATTGGCACAACTTTGGAAGCTCAGGTTACTTTTGGACTTGCTTGATACTTTACATGAATTTTTGGCTATGTAGTTTTCATATATTAAGCTTTTTTCCAGTCTCTGTTTTTCACATCTAAAAATGCCGTGCAGATGCGTTTTAATATTTTCAGATAATAAATACACTGTTCATTTGAAAAATGTTTTTTCCTGATACTTAGTTTTGTTTGCCTTAAGGTTGCTCCTTCTTTCCACTCTATGCTAGCTGTTCAGCAGGAGCAAAGCAGTATGGCACTGTGTGAGCTCCAAGGAGAGGGATCTAAAAAATCATGTGAACCTTTTCCAGAGGAGAAAAAGGAGCTAATTAAGTGGACAAGATTGCCGGGACAGGTGAAGTGCTTTTATTTTCTACTTTAAAAAAACCCCTTATTTTTATGATACAAGTATTATGAAGCATTCATCCAGTAAAGCAAATTAAATAGTACAAAAAAGACAGAATATAAGGAGCTTTCTGAAATTGTAGAAAATGGTAAATTTCATACCAAATTTGGGTGATTTGTTTTTTTCCCAAAGCAGGTATTTTTATCTCCAGAGTTGTCTAGGAATTTGAAATAATAGGGCTATACAGGCAATAGAAATAAAATGGAAACCAATTCTCAGATTCCAGCTTGATTAAAAATGTATCCTTGCATGGTGATTTTCTCACCACAGTTAAAACTTGGTGGATTTTTTGTAATATTACAGAGTTATGAAGCAGCTTTCATTGAAGAACCTTAATGAGAAGGTTCTTGCCTAGTTCATCCTAAATCCTAGATCTAATGTCTAACTGAAATTAGCAATCATAAAAAGGAAGTATTTTTCAAGTACATGCAGAATGTCTGTGCAATGATTTAATGTTTTCTGAAGTATGGTGTTTGTGTCAGCTCATTAAAGGGTGTTTTAACAAAGAATTTTGGTTGTTTGATACAACACATAGTCCTTTACAATGATACTTTAAAAAGAACACTTAAATCTTCATCAGATTAGTTTTCTTTCCCAATAATATTTTCTAATAATAGCGAGGAATGGACAAGTCTGTTTTTACAAGTGAAATTTTCTTGTCAAAAATGGCAACATACCTAAAAGGTATATTTATGTTAATTTTCATTACTTTTCACGAAGTTACCATTCTTAAAATAACTATTTAATTGAAACCAAGAGAAATGTGATCTTAATAATATTTTCTCTTGGGTGAAAACGACTAAATTTTGGGAGAGGGAAAGGGAGACTATAATACCTGTGAATTTTTTTGGAAGTGTTTCATCTCCATTTATCTTTTTAAAATATCAGGAATTTAAATACAGATGTGGAATGCTAAAGATGGTTTTGTAGACCAAAGGTTTGAGTGTCTGTGGTTAGTCTTCTGAGTACATACTACAATCAGTAAGCTACAATAGGGTCATGCTTAGACTCCTTAAACAATCGTGACTTGCTGTCTAACTCTACACCTTGTATTATTGATGATAGTCATCATTAAGCACTTCTTAAGATTAAAGAAATAATTTAAATTTTAAATATTCTTTGGTGTTTTCAACTTGCTAGTTGTCTGTAATAATGGGGCAGAAGTGAATATACAAACTGGATGTGGCCTAAGTTATGCAGCAGAGCTGCCGCAGTTTGTAAGGTTGAATTTTTCTTGTAAAATCCATTAAGATGTTAGTAGCTTTTAAAAACTTATATGTGACAGGAACTAAGAATGTATTTAAAGCATTGAGTAGTTTATATTCATACTGTATAATCTCAGTTCTTTCCTGAAAATTTAGGTTTGCCGCCTACCAAACAAGCTCCTGTTTTCACTGCGAGGTGGAGATATGGGCTGTTTCTGTATTCGTTTCTCTCATGATGGGAAAACACTGGCAGCAGCATGTGCAGGAAGGAATGGCTATCCCATTCTTTGTAAGTTTCATATATGATTTTGATTGTTTGTTTTTTTCCTATAACTGGTGTAGTTTGAAATTCATGAGCAAAGGACAGATTTTTAAATTGTCTTTTGTAAATTGAGATGAACACTCTTTGTATACTAGTAGGGGCTGGAACTTGCTTTTCAGTTTGATGATATGAAAGTACACTTTCAACTTGGAGATCTAATGGAAACACTAATACAGTTGGCAAAAGGAACATATTTTCTGATAATAAGTTTTTAAGTGAAATAGCTTTCCTAGCCCTCCACCACATGTTTTTTGTGTAAATTTTTCTTGTAACATGCCATGAAAGTTAGAACTTAAAATACTGTCATCTTCAGGCTGACTACTGGAATTCAATTTGAAATAAAAGAAAACATTCCTTATTACATAAACCTGGGGCTTTTTCTTTACACTAGCATCAACTACATAGTTCTCAAGCCCTGCATAAGAATTTGCAGATATATAGAGAATATTATTTTCTGTAGTAAATGTTTAAAAGCAATGAACAGTAGGTCTACATTCCTGTGTTACTCAGCCTCAGAAAGTGATCTGTATTAATCTATTTCAAAAAGTAGCTAGTTAGCTGTAAATATTTTTTTAAAACTATACAACCATAATTTAATAATTCTAATATATGCTTCTAATACTTTTCAGAATGTGGGCTGTTTATGGGTTAAGAGATTTGTGACATCCATGAACCACTAGATGGAAGTATATCCTATCTTTGTGCATATCTAGCAACTGATCTTGATCTGAAAACAAGAAGATACAGAAAATAAGTTGACTTATGCTAGCAGAAACTCAGTCTGAGATTAGACTAAATTTTTCACAATAATTGCATATAATTGTAAATACTTACAAAATCTTTATTTTTTCATTAAAACTTCACTAGTGTTTGAAATTCCTTCTGGACAGTTCCTGAGAAAATTTTATGGTCACCTTAACATAGTGTATGATCTTTGTTGGTCAAAAGACAATCAGTATCTTCTTACTGCATCCTCTGATGGCACTGTCAGGTCAGTATGATGACGATATTCTGGCAAATAGCACCAGAAACACAAAAAAAAGTGGTCCAGTTTGATTTCTTACTAAAAAATGTGGTATCATGTTTCAATTACATATTTAATTGCAGAGCGATTATAAATATGATTGAGATAAATACTATATTAGGAATTAATATCGTAAATGTATTATTTGAGACCAAAGCTTTTCTGAGCTTTCCAAATGTAAATCTACAGTGCAGCAAAATAATGCAACATTCAAATTAAATATACAAATTGGCTGCACTGTACATATATGTAATGTATTTTTTTGTAATATAGTTAAATAATTCATCTCAAATTGCTGCAAATGTAATTTTTCTACAATTTATCCTACAATTTAGAAGTGTACTTCAGTGCAATGTTAATGTTAAAAATGCTTTAGCGGGACCCTAAAAACTGTAGAAAAACATAAAGTTATGGTTGTGACACTGCGTAATTTTATTATGAGCAACTTCATAGGATTTCATAGAGCACTTTTTTTAGCTCTTCAGGTCTCTATCTGTTGTTTCTGCTATGCAACTCAGTAATGCTACAGGCAGCTGCATGATTAGAATGCTAGAAGTATTGTTAAGTGACATACTGTACGTGTGGAACCATTTTATTTTTTTCTTAGCTGGTTGTATGTAGAAATGAAAATAATATTTTAACACCTTAACCAGTGCTTTTGGGTTTATTTTGGAAGCAGATTGAATAATTTTTTTTAATTGAAGTAAATGTGAATTTCAGCCATTTATGCTACCCATAAGAAGGCCCAGTTGTTCCTCAGTTCTTGAATTTGTGGCAGCAAGTTGAAACTGTACTGGTCTGTCTCCTTTTTGTGCATTATGCAAAGTCACTATAGAAGTTGTTAGATCCTGTATTTATTATCCATTGCCTTAAGCTCCTTAAAATGTCTCAGTTTAGGCAAAAGAGTTTCTTCTCTTCCCCATTCATACTGGGAGCATTTTGGCATTAAAACATGGTAGAATTGAAGAATGAGGACCAAAAGTCACCCCTTTGCTTTAAAGTTATTTATTACCTCCTGTTTATTACCTGAATTATGTCTCAGACTGTGTTCTAAGGCAACTTGAAGGGAAATTTGGGAAGTAATGTGAATCTTTCTTTTTGTGGTGCCTTATATGTTATCCTTGATCCTTCTCAAGCTTTCTGATCATAGTAAATCAACTTGTATGTTGTCAGAGCAACACCACTCTAAAAAATGAGTTGAATCCTTGTTACTTTTGCAATCAACTTGCAAGTTAATGTTATACACTAAGGAACTGTAATTTTGTATTGAACTAACCTCAGAGTAAGCTTTCAATTCTTAAGTAGCTACCTGAAGTAGTTATGCCACGTGGAACAGCAGCACTTAAGCAATTTAATCCCATATTATAACTGGGCACTCTCTGAAATGTGCTAATGCATGTATTTCATGATCCACTTAACACTTGATTCTTTATGGACTCAACTATTGGGGAAGGCTATATATAATATATATAATAAAATATATTTGCAACAAATAAAAAAATACATATAGGGGAACAAAGTGGCAGGATAATCACATGGTATTAAGTGCTTCCAAGCATTTTCCTCTAAAAATACAAAACTACTGGCACAAAACATGGCTTTATTTAAACATGTGCATGTGATTGGTTTTTACAGTAGATATCCTACCATCTTTTCTTTTCAGAATGTGGAAAATAGAAATACAGGCGGCATATCCAGTGAGAGTTTTCCCTCATCCTTCATTTGTTTACACTGCAAAGTACCACCCTATTGCTGACTCCTTGGTTGCAACAGGATGTTACGACTCAGTGATTAGAATCTGGAATGCAAATGTGAAAGAAATCTATGGACAGCTGCTACAGGAGCTTGATGGTCACAAAAGTTTCATCAACACACTTTGTTTTGATGCAGAAGGCATGTATTTGGCATTACTTTTTCAAATAATCTGAAGTTGAAGAGCAGTAGCTTCAGACAGCTCCACCATTTTGTCATTCAAGGTTATCAGCTCAGCATAAAGATATAGGAAGATACAAGATAAAAAGAAAATGAGCAGTAGTTGTATGGTGCAAATCTTAATGCTAAACTGAAGAAGTGGGAAGGTGATAAGCTTTTCAACGTTGACAGAGAATGTAAAAAAAATGACAGAAAAGAACGGACTTTTGACCATATTAACTAGTAGATGAAAAGCTAGAAACAAGTGGGAAAGATATTGGCACTTTCTAGTGCAGAGTTGTAGGAACTGAAGATGGGTATGTGAATAAGATACTTGAAAGTGTTTGACTTTTTCTGGTATTAGTGACTTCATTAGTAATTTGTTGGTTCCTCGTTGGAGATACTTATAGGAGTAAGTACTGTGAAGAGGAAAGAGTTGCAGTTTTATTAAGAATAAGTTTTACCTTAATTTAAGAAATAAACAGTTGGAAAACAGTATTTGTTCCTGTTCAAGATGGTCTCTGTGAAATTCTAGGTAAGTATTAGGCTAGAATTGTTGCTCACTTATTCACAAAAATAATAGAAAAGTTGTTTCTTGGTCATATATGTTTCTGGGTGTCCCTGCCCATGGCACAGGGGTTGGAACTAGATGGTCTTTAAGGTCCCTATCTATTAATGTATTTGTTCTTTTGTGTGGTATTCTTCTACTTAGAAAACATCATTATTTCACAGGGCTTCACATGTTCTCAGGAGATAGTTCAGGACTGATAATAGTTTGGGATACACCTGTCAAAGGAAGTTCTCAACATCTGTTTCAACACTGGAAGATGAATAAGGTATACAAGCTACTTAAATTGGATTGTACTTTTTATGTGAACAGTTACAAATCTAGTAATTTGATTTGAATTCAAGATTTCTCATACATTAACTTATATTTACTGAAAAAGTGTGTTTTCTTTAAATAACAGTATAAAACATACTGCTATTCACTGACTTAAAAAATTTTAATCATTTTTCAACTCCCATTTTTTGTATGTGAAACACAAAAATGGTTGAGGTTTAATAGAATTGTATTAATAGATGAATGTTAATGTATTGGCTTTGTTGTCTAGAAACAAAAAAATAGACCACACTTTTATTTCATACCTTACAGGTCTAATTTTCAGTTGGCATTTTGATCACCAGCTATTTTTCTGAATTTCAGAGTCATGGTAGTGTCTGCCTTGTGATTGTGTTAAGTTTATTGCTGAGCATGTAATCCCGTAATATAGCAACAAGCTTTTTCTTAACCAAATGGAATGAAATGGGCAGAAAAAGTGTAATGCAAAAGAAAAATTAAAATAATGTGTAAAAACATGAGTTCTAAACCACAGTTTTTGGGTTTGTTTTTTTTTCTTTAATTTTCCTCTTTTTATAGGAGATAAGAGAAAGTGATATTAAAGGAATACCAATAAATCATTTGGAGATTCATCCTAATGGAAGGCGGTTATTAATCCATGCCAAAGACAGTACTCTGAGAATCATGGATCTCAGACTGTAAGTAGATTCTTGGTGACAAGCATGTATTTCCTTTTTTGGTTTAAAGTTTACTTTGGAAATAAAGGGCTATAATACAATTGAATGTATAGTGGTAGAGAAGGAGGATGTCCTAATAATCGAGGATAGCAATACTAGAGTTAAGAAATGGTTTCAAAACACTGAAGTGTTACACACATTTTGTGTGATATTGGGTAAGTCTTTTATAATAGATCCAATAGATCACTTCAGAACTCAAGGTGACACAAATGAGAAGACACTAGTGTCCTAAAGATTGAATTCAATGCTGGAAATACCATCTGGGCCTGAAAATAACTTGTACCATTTGTTTCTGAATTTTTTTCTCATTGTTGAGGCTCTGCTAAGAGAATTTTGATGCCAACATGGAATGAAGACCTTCATAAATTATGGAATATGCTATAACATAGGTATTATGTTATATTAAGCAGGCATGAGAAATTTTTAACTTAGTTTTTGATGATTTTCTAATTTTTAATTGTTGTGATCATGATTCTTTAATAATAAGCTACAATAAAAAAAGATGGTTGTCACAGAATCACTTTAGTCATTGAAACTGGGGAGTGTCCAATCCAATCCAATTCCAATTATCAAAGCATGCAAGCATGTTATGGAGGGCTTTGTCCTCTTGATTTTTCAATATCTCAGGGGTGGGGAGTCTACCACTTCTGCAAGCAACATGTTCTAGCATTCTAAAAAGTTTATTCTTAATTTTAAATGCAATTTCCATTCCCTTTTGTCCTTTCAATGGGAGAATCTGAAAAGAGTCTTGCTCCTGTCAGTTACACACATAGGTAAGATGCACCTGAACATTGTTTTGGAAAGTCATATTAAAGCGTTCCAAATAATAATCCCTAATTTCATGGGTTCCCTTCTTTGCCACACCACACAAAAAAACTAAGTTCCCTGATGTTTGATGTGAAATTACTTGGGGAAAATTCTTCTATGCTCTTATAGTGTAAGAGACTATGTTCTTTCACTCATAGAAAGTATACTGGGATGTATTTGAACCTTCTGAAGACTTTACAGTCATCTGGATGCCTGAACTGTTCACTCAGTTGAAGTACAAAATCTTCACAGAAGAGATGGAACTGAATAGTGTTGTTTTATCACTATGATTCCTAAAAAGTGCAGAGATTTTTAAATTGAGAGAGAAAAATGTACATTCATGTTACTCTCTAAGGAAGAGTTAATATGGTGTATAGTTTTGCAATTACTAAGCCACTTTATCTGTAGGGACTCACCATCTCCTCCAATGTCTCCCACCTTTGGCCATGTATTCCTAGCATTTCCTTTTTATCAATCCTGGGGATCTTTTGATGCAGTGTAAGTCAGATTGGTGAACTGATCTGACTAAAAATCAGCTTACAAATACAAATGATTAATTTTCATTTTAATCACTTAACAGATCTAACTTATCTGATAGCAGCCCAAACACCAGGGAAGAAATGAGGGTGAGCCTGGGAAAATAAGGGTGGAGAGGACAGCAGCAGGACTGCTGCTTTGACCGCAGCCCACAATTACATTGGCTTAAGTCTATCAATAAACCACAGAGTCAGATACCCAACAGTGATAATTCTACAGATCAGCATTAACTGTTCATTCTCCACATGAGAAAAGTGGGGGTGGAGGTCACAGATCAACACAATTCACTTTGATTGACAGCTAGTTGTTCTTAACTCTCATTTTTCAACTTGCTTTTTTGATCTTTCTGGATGATGCCGTTGTCCTGTCACTCAGGAATGCGATCAGGGATTTGGTTAGGTTCAGACCTCTCCTTAGGATTTCATATGCAAGTTAGCTTTACATCTTGCAGAGCTCTTCTACATGACATCTAAGAGATACTATCTACCTTATTCACTCTATGCAGACTCTTGTGGTGTGATGGTCTTATACTGCAATCATGAAATTACCTTTTCTGTTGCTTGACTAATAGAATTGTATGAGGTATATTTCTTCAGAATATTGTTAAAAATAGTTTTCCTGTCATATTAACTACATTGTTCTTCTCCTGGCATAACTACATTGTACTTCTGGCGTAAGTGCATTGTAACACATTTTAAAAATCACCATCTACTGTCTTTGAGAGCTGTAATGGCCTGTTGCCATTCTTGCATCCTGTTCTGCATCTTAATATTAATGCTGCTTTAATCTTTATTTTGAACTTTCATAACAACTTTCCAAAGCACATCTCATGTTTAAGATTGCAAATTCTCTTTTCCTTGATGCTTACAAACTTTTTAACTGTAGTTCATGAAAGGTTGTTACTACTATGATGCTCAGTCATGTTTTGTTGAAAAACTATTAGGACATGAAAGTAGGACAGTAATATTAAAAAGTTTAATGTTAATATTAAATCAGTATTGATGTCTGAAATTTGTTGATTCTACTGTTGGTTTTCTATCTGAAGAGACATCAGCCTGAAGAGCACTGCTGGGTAAATTTCTGCACTACTGAGAAGTAATCAAGCTCAGGAAGTGTAATGAAAACTTTTTTGCCAGAGCTTGAAGCAATAGTGCCAAATTTTTTGCAAAACCCAGAATCAAAGACATGCAAATTACTATATCTGTATTCATTCTTTAGATCTGAATGTTTCTATTTTCTATTGAAAGACGAAGATAGATACTTTCACATAAAATTTCAGGTGCATTTTGAAAGCCAGGGAAAAGAAAGGGTTGCACCCTGTAAAAGGTTAGTGCTTGCATATCTGTTTGGGATTCAAGGTGTAATAATTTTTTTGTGAGGAACAGAGAGGGGCACTGACACATGGAGAAGTTAGATTTTTCTATTCTGAAAGTATCTGCTGCATTTGCAAAATTTTCTTTATCTTTAGCTTGGCAACAAAGAAATACATAGGTGCCACAAATTACAGAGAGAAAATTCACAGCACGTTAACACCATGTGGTACATTCCTATTTTCTGGAAGTGAAGATGGAAAGGCTTATGTTTGGAATCCAGAAACAGGTAACTAATTGTTTATGGTCTTATGCCAGATTGTCAAGGCTGAGGGGTAAAGGGTTTTGTAAGCTTTATTGAAATAGTTTTGATGTGGAATAATCCTTCAGTAAGAAGCTCTTAAATCTTGATGCCTTGTCACCACCTTTTAGTTACTATTATTATCTAAGATTGGATTCCGTAGAGGAAATTAAAAGGCAGAGGTAGCATTTGTAATGTCCAGCAGGGGTAGAGCACCTTAAGCTCAGCATTAATCAAATTTGCCTTCCTATTGCATTTTTTGGATTTGGGAATTAAGCTTTTGTTGAGAATTCCTTCAGCTGTTTCCCAAGGGTGATTGGAGACTGAATAATTTTGACCTTTGTAATAGAAGGTTCCTTCATGAATTATTCTCCAGACTGAGTAGTTTCAAAGCAGCTACAAAAATCTTTCTTGAGAAGTGTTAAGTAAATGTAAGATAAAAGCTTTGTTATCTTTGTTTTACAGGAGAGTAAAAGAGATAAAAATAGCTGTAGAAGTTAGGAGATGTAATTTTTCTTAATTTGATTAAATCCTCTTCTGTCTCCCATTATCATCTAAGTAGTTTTTTAAACAGAAAATGTAAATACTTTAAAATTGGCAGCTAACCAACAATTATGTTCCGAATTTCTTTCTGCATTTCTAACTGTATTAGCTTACATCTATGCCACTATGTAATTTGTTTGAAAACTAGAAAAGAATAAAAGGAGGTAGAAAATTTGTTAGTAGTATGTTTTCACCAAGCTTTGACTCTTGCTATCAGTACTTACATTCATAATGCCATCAGCTAAGAGAGAGTTTTATTTTTTTAAATTTTTAATATAATTTTCAGCTAAACTGCCTATTGTCAGTATTATATAACTGAAATCCAAAACTAAGATTGCAATCTCTGGCAAAATGCAAGCACAAACAAATACTGTGGAACGCCACCTTTCCAGAACTTGCTTATCAGTACAAGAGAACTCAGTTAACCTGATGCGTCCTCTGGGGTTTCCTGCAGCTGTTGCAATAGCCCTAACTTTTATGATTTCTTCAATAACTTGGAAACGTGCAGTATTTTTTTCTCTTATGACAAATATTGCTTTTAAATAAGGATTGAAAAAAATTTATTTACTGTCACTACACTGTGGTAGTACAAGCTTTCAACAGCTGTTACTTTGCTGAATCAAATATGTTTCCATGACATTAATAAATATATTTCATTTCTGCAGGAGATCAGGTGGCCGTATATTCTGAACTCTCCTTTACATCTCCACTTCGTGACATTGCCTTTCACCCACATGAACACATGGTGTCATTTTGTGCCTTTGGTCAAAACCAGCCAATACTTGTGTACATATATGATTATAAAGGTACAGTACAAATTTTATTATATACACCTGTAAATATTTTACGTTTAGAAGGGATTTGTTGGTGTTTACTTCATTTGAAGGAAAAAGAAAGCAGCCATTTGTTCATAATTGATCTCTTTATCCTGGGAGATAATCAAAACCCAACTGGATGTCATCAACAGCAACATGCTCTAGGTGACTACTGTGAGCAAGGGCTAGGCAAGGCCTAGCCAATCACTATATTTTTTAAAATATTTAAACCCCTCTTTTCAGTATCAAGTTGGACTACAGACCCAGAAAGTACTATTAGTATGAGAATTACTGAACAGCTTAATATGTATCTCATTATATTGTACTGACTATGTTAAGGAGCTACATAGAAATAGATTGATAAGAGAGAGTATAGATTGTTTTAATAAACAAGTATTACATTAGTGATGTCATAATGTGAGACAGACCTTTATTCCCCATGCTGAAGAAAAGTTAGTAATGTATGCTAGTGTTGAATTTTTGATATACAAAGTAGAATTCAGACTCTTCATTGCGGGCTTTTTCTGATGTGGTTTTGTGGTTAGCTCTACCATTATTGTTTCAATGAAGGACATTGTTTCTGCTGTCATGTTGCATCTAGACAGTAAACAATGTTAATACAAATTATGCAATAAATTTAGCATGTCTGTAAAATATTTTTGTTTGAATTATGTTTGCAGTAAACAGTTTTATAAAGCTAATCCTATATTTATGCATTTGCTTTTTACTCATATCAAATCTCACAGCACAGTTTAGTTTATTTGTTGAGCTGGCTGACAGTGACAGGAAAATAAAGTGGAATGACTTTACAATATACATTGAGTGCTGTTCTGCATTCTAGACAGCAATGGAAATTCTTTTGTGCCAAGGATTTCTTAAAATTTGCTGACTATTCAGTAGACAGCGAGTCTTCAAAAGGGTAGCAGGGTAGTGTATAAGTATGTGTGTATGTATTTGGAGGTCACACAGATATCACACTGATATTTATATGTCTCATTTGGCTGCTTAACTAAGTCACTAGTGATAGTAACATTTTTGCATAGGTTGGAGTAATTTCTGCATTTTCTTCTAGTAACTTTTTATTCCTTATTTGGTTAAAAGTACATACTTTGCTTTCAGAAGACCATCCTATTGTTTTAGTGTTGAAGGAGTTAAACATATAACAATATTAGTGTAGTCACTGTCATAGTTTTTAAGACTCCAACAGTATGAGTTTTATATCCACTAACAGTTTTTAAAACTTTCCTGAAGAATTCTTTTAACCTTTTTTGGTTTGAGACAAAAATTTTCAAATGTAATAAAATTTGTTTAAATGGCAGTGAGCATGACTTTCATTAAAAGTCTCCTATTCTAGTGCAGGCTACTTCCTATGAATGCATCTGTACCCATATGTGTCTAGCAACTTCTGAAATTCTACTGAAGTATAAGAAATTCACTTGAACTAGGCTTAAATAAAAGGTGAAATGTGTATAGTAAAATAGCTCAATTGAAGTCAGTGCAAACTATATAGCTTTTTTGCTGTTGAAAACATTCCTTTCTTCCTTACCCTCCAGTATTTCTGCATGAAGAAAATTGTTTATAAGCAATAGGAAAATATAAAATTTGAGTGGTTACTGAACACATAAGAAGGGAGATATTATTAGAGAGTTGGGGGAGAAATGGGGCAGTATGGGGGAAAATTTAAAGTAATTTTCAGATTTTTCCCTGTAACATTATTAGTATGTGTTTTATTGAAGATGTCTGGCAAAATTTCAGTTATCATTCAATTGCTTTTTCTCATACCAATTTAAAGCTTCTCTACTAATTTAAAGCTTCACCTGACACATTGATAATGGTTATTTCTACAGTTGCACAACAGGAAGCTGAACTCATAAAAGATCTCAGTTCATCACTTACTACAGCTACACCAAGAGGGCCACAGTTTTTTGGCAGTTTTTCTGAAAAGCCTATACAAAAAAGTTCAGTGATCTCTCCAGCAGATCAGTTTGTCAGTGTGGCAAGAACATCATTGAGAATGCAGAAAGTGAAGCAAAAACTTGATTCTGTTACGGTAAGTCAAAGGTAATTAATTTCCATAATTATATAGTGTTCTCAGCCAAAGTTCATATTCTCCAACCAGTAACAAAACATATATATGTAATCTGGGGATCTGTTCTTCAGAAATGAATACATCTTTCACTAATATTTCGGTGCCTATAAGAGACTAAAGGACAGAGGATGCTGCAGGACTGATGGGTGAGAGGAGATCATGGACTGCTCTTTGCTGCGCACAACCATTTCCATCCCGCTCCACTACACAACTGAAACTGGAATCAAACTGAAGAACATATGTCACCTCTGTGGACAAATATTTAAGAAAGGTCAATAGCTGTGAGAGACGGGAGACTCCATAGCAGAGGAGTGGGCATACAGGAGGTGGGAGGCACAAAACAAAACACAGAAGTAGGCAAAAAGGTGATAAAGGAGAGACACAAAACGATGCACAAATGGCGATACAGGGGAGATAATGGAATAGATGTGAAGGGAAAAGTAAGTGGAGATGTGTGAGGATACATGAAATAAAACACAGAAGGAAGTATAATTCTGAAGGGGCTGCAACCCGTGGAGGAGTCCATACTGCCTCAGTAATTACATATGGCCTCACATAATCACAGAATCACAGAAGACCCGGGTTGGAAGGGACCCCAAGGATCATGTAACTCCAACCCCCCTGCCTAGCAGGGCCACCTAACAAACACATCTACTAGATGAGGTTGCCCAGGGCCTCGTCCAGCCTGGTCTTGAACACCTCCAAGGACGGGGCATCCACAACCTCCCTCGGCAGCCTGTTCCAGGACCTAACCACCCTCCTAGTAAAGAACTTCCCCCTAACATCCAACCTAAATCTTCCCTCCTTCAACTTGTATCCATTTCCCCTAGTCCTGCTATTGTCAGCCCTTTCAAAGAGTTTACTCCCTTCCTGGGTGTAGGTTCCCTTCAGGTATTGAAAGGCTGCAATGAGGTCACCCCGCAGCCTTCTCTTCTCAAGGCTGAACAAGCC
>VZTY01015157.1:157388-261251 GCA_013400935.1 Turnix velox
CTCGGCAACCACCTCAGCCAGCTCCTTCAAGACCCTGGGATGCACGCCATCTGGCCCCATAGACTTGTACTCATTCAGTCTAAGGAGGCACTCTCGGACTTGTTCTGCCCTTACAGTGGGGAGGGATTTACCTCCTTGGTCCCCACACATAAGGAAGCAAGCAGCATTTCTGTCCTCTGCTTATTTTGTTCCTCCTCAGCTACAAGAAAGTTGATGTTTTCGAGTTGTTTATCAGTCAGAAAGAGGCACCATATATAGAGAATGGAGGATGTAGAATTGTGCCTTGGAAGGCAGACATTCCAGAAGAAATTATTTTTACTCTTCTGGATGCCTTATCTGAGGGAGAAGACAGGGATAATGAATTAGTGGGCAACTGTTTAGCCCCTGATTAGCTAGGCATTCTGGGCTGTGGGATGCAAATCTGGTTCAGCACAACCATTTGTGGTTCCATGGAACCATGCAGCTAGGTGAAATAGATATGCCTACTTTTTGAGAGAATAACTTTCAGCTACTGGAGTTTTGTAACTCAAGACTCTGATTACTCAATAACCAGCTCAGGAAGAGTAAGTCCACTTTGAGCAGAGTCAAGGCCAAGTTGGATGGGACTTTGAGAAACCTTGTCTAATGGAAAGTGCCCCTGCCCATAGCAAGGAGATTGAAACTAGGTGATCTCTAACATCCCTACCAGCCCAAACCATTCTGTGATCAAGGGGCAGCATCTTCCAAACACTCTACCAATGGACTGTGTGTATGGAAGATGTCAGAAAGGTCACCTAGGTCTTCTAATTCTGTGAGTTTCAAAACAGTATATGATGGCACCATCCACATTGCCTGATTTCAGTCACAGAGCAGTGATACTTACAAAACTGAGAGTCCTTCGTTGAAGGGCTTTATGAACCACTGGGATGTTGGGAAGAGATTTCTTTTAATTGAAAGGACTCTTTTTATAAGCGATACAACATGAGGCTTGAGGGACAGCAATGGGTTGTTTCCAAGCAGAAATAGGATCATGTCTTGCATTAGCAGATATTCTGGACAGTCCCAGCAGTGTAACAGCAAAAGAATTTATAATTTCTACTAATTTGTTACTGGAAATTGCAGCTTTGATTATGTATGTAACTCCCTTTTCCATGTGAAAATGAAGCATGTGTATAAGAGGAGGCTTTGCTGGATAGCTTATTAGAATGGTTATTCACATAAATGTTTTGCTATAGTGTCAAAGTAGGCCTCATAAAAGTTGTCACTCAGCTGCATAGATGAGAATGTGCTAATATGTCTGGATAGAGACAAGTGAAAACAGAGAAAGGAATCTTTATTAAGCCACACATGGGGTGGCAGGCTGCCCTGTGGTAGGGCTGAAATAAGAATTACCAAATGAGAATGCAGCTGTTACCTTGTATGTGTCTGACAGGGAAAAATAAAGGGGAACTAGAGACTACAGGTCTTTTGGTCATCTTTGCTTGCTAGTGCCTTGTCACAGACACATAGGGATTACCACGTTGGGATGAGCATGTTGGCAGCAGTGTACCTTGTAGACGGTAAAGGTGGCCTGAGGTCATGCCTGGGGTGATGATTTCTGAGATGAAGGTGCTGGAGTTTACAAACAGCTAATCTGCCAACACAGGGGTTTTTGAGTTCAATGTATGAACTTAACCAGCCGTGACTAGTGGATATAAAATTATACTGTAAGTGCAAAGTTTGGAGGTCTGCACCTTACACAGATTATTTGAAAATATAATGTGATTACATTAAAATTTTGTCTAAACTAGGTAGAAATATAGGACATTCTATTCTGATCCTATATGACGTTGTGTTCTTAGTGTTGCGACAGTGCCTTCTTTCCAGATGCCATTAGAACCAATGTTGTTTGCTTTATTTTCTTTTTCCTCTTTCCTATCTCAACAATGACATCAGTAAATGACAGAGGAAATGTCTTCTTTTTTTCCTCTGAATATCACCACTTTTGTTAGCCCAGAAATGTGTAATGAGAACTAGCAACTGAATGTTGGGATAAAGCTCTAGCAATTCACAAAAGCTAGGACATTTTATAATAAAATGTAAAGAAAAATTTCTCTATAAAAAGCAGAATGCAGAATTGGCTTATTTTACTAGTAGAGAAATCACAGTGCAGTCTTGGCAGCAGTTATTATTTAACTCTGCCTCAAGGACCTAATGGTAGTGTAAGGTTCTATATACAAAAATTTTTGTTAGGGAAACATTTCACCCATCTCTAGACATAGAAAGAACTCTTGAGTGGTTTTGATTCAGTGTTAGCTCTGAAACTGTGATTTTTAGGAATCAAAACTTTCATGCTGTAATGAGAAGAATTAAAAATCCTTTCCATTGCTTAAAAACAGCATATATATATTCTCTGTTGTGCTTGTCCTCAAATCAGTTGTATGTTGGCTGTCTTGCCTTTTAATATATGAATATTAAATCAATTAAGAATATGTTTGGCTTTTCCAGTCTTTGCTTTACAATATGTTTTTGGAAAATGCTAGTAAAAGCTTATCAAAATGATTACCAAAATTATGATACTCTGAGAATTTTAAGAGCAGTATTAGACAAGTAGAATGTAGAAGTATTCTATTACATATACAGAACTTATAACTGCTTGAAATTTTTTGTTCTTTGAGCATACTTATTACTGTGCTAGAACTAATTAAAAGTTTAGTTAGTGAGAGAATTCAAAAGTTTATACCATGGATTGCATCAAATGCACTGAACTTTCCCCATTAAGCTCTATGCCTATCAAGTATGGTTATATATGATGCTTTAGTACAGTATACAACAAATACTATATTGTGTAGTCTTTCCACATAGTCTCCTTTTAGAATTTAATTGAGCTGCAAAATAAATCTTGTTGTGTGAAAACAGAACAGAACTTAAAGCCAATGCATTTCAGTAAAAACATGCAATCTTTTTAAGTGAGCACAAAAGCAATACAAGTATTGTCTTAGCCATCAGATGGGAAAGGCTGGAAACTTTTCCTTTTGTCCACAAAAAAGACCTAGATGCAGAGTTGAATACCAGAATTACGCGTGTTTTTTATCTGTCCTCCAGGTCCTCTTGGTTTTGGTAGATTCTGAAATACCTTTGTTTGGCGTCTAGGTTTTAGTGGAGATTGGGAAGAGTTCTGTGGTAATTTAGTGCAACTGCTACGTGAAGGTGGAAGACTGTCATAATATACTAAATGCTGAGGACTTTTGTTAAAAGATGGCCAAAAACATTCACAGACTTGGCAAAGTAAAAGGTGATGCCAAAGTGTCTCTGCAGGTTGAAATAGGCTTTTCATTTGATCATGCCTGCAAACACATAAGCCATAAGCCATAGACAATGGCTATACCTAAACTGTACAGTCAAACACACTGTAGCTTCAGTTTGCCTGTGTATCCCCTCGTTACTCTGGGCTTCTATGAGGAAAAACAACAGAGCACCATAGTTGTGAGGGAATTGCTATCCAGATGGGTTCCTGATCTGTATCCAGAGTACTGGATAGTACTGTAGGGAGCATCAATGGAATGCACTTCATTCAAACAAGCAAAGTATATACATTTCAATTTAGACTGTATGTAATGGGATGAAATCTTACTGTAGCTGTCTTTGGTTTTCTCATTTAGTCTGAAAGTTACTTCAGAACTTAGAGCTCAGTCTCTGAGTGATTGCAGTACACCTACTACAATAAAATCCCAGTTTTCATTGGGGTACTTCTAGCTCTACAGTTGTGTAAATTATTACCTTTGTATGTAGGTGTAAACTTGATTCAAACTCACACTGCAAATTTAAAAGCTTTAATACTCCTACTTGAAGCATTATTGTCAAGCTGTTTCCTTCTAGCATTGGGAAAGACAGCAGTATTTGTGTTTTATTTTTATTTCAAGTTCAATTGTCAACTTTAAAATTCTTCAGAATGCTGGTTTAATAATGTGTTTAAATTACCTTTAAAAACAGGGTCCTAAAGTTTCCAAAACGAAAACAGTAAGAATAAGGAGCAGTAAATAGCTGGCCAACTTGATTTGACTTACAAGTATAGAGGGTAATGTGGGTTATATCAATTGCAAAGGTCATAAAATTGCATTCTCGGGAAAAAAGAGAACAGTTATTGCCAGCTTGTCAAGTTCTGCATTATTCTGGTTTTTGTCTCACCTGTGAAAACTAGTTTCATAGAAAATGCATATTTGCAATATTTGTGTAGAGCTGCCCTAACACAAGAAGAAAACCCAAATTAGCTTTGTTTAGACTTTAGCTACCTTCTTTTTCACTACAAATGAATGTTATAACTCTTAGCTTTACTCAATTCAGAATAGTAGAAAAATGTGTCTTTGATAAAACTGTGGTTTCTGCATGAAGCAAGCAGAGCCTGTTGTGAAAAATAAGTAGACTGATGGTTGGCTAGCTTAGCCAACTTTGCTCGTTGTAAAAGTATTTAGCAATGCCTTCCCACAGCACGCATTTCAAAAAAAGAGATTGCTTCATTCTCTTCTGTAGGTATTTGTTTTATGTCTGTTTGTTGTAGGAGAATTTATTGTTCTTCATAGGAACTACTTCATCTGGAAACAGTTCTGCTGAATCATTAGCCCCTCACTTACTAGATGAGGGATCTGTCTTCTGTTACAGTGCTGTGGAGTAAACTCCTGTTTAGGCCTTTTGGAGATGCATGTATCACATAAAGTCTAGTGGCAGAAAGATCAGAAAAATTGATTTTGTGTTTACTTTGGATGATAAAACTCACCTGCACTGAGCTTCACTGCCTTTGAGGGAAGGAACTAATCAATCCTGTAAGACTGCTTAAATTTAAAGCTTTCTTTTGAAAATCTCTTATGAAAATTATTTAATTTTGTTTTTAAGGACTTAGAGAATATGGACGAGTTGTAAGATGGAACTTATTTTGTAAGTTAAAAAGGCCAATTTTACTTAAATCTTCAGGAGCATTCAGTCTTCCAGCATACTCCTTATTGCATGCTGTTTGCCACGAGTAATGAGAATATTTTGGTAACACAGCAGGAAAATAAACAGTGGGCTTAAATACTGTACAGGAATAATTTACATACAGAATTCCATGTCTCTATAATGCATTCTAGTACAAAAATCGAGGCAAGTTTCTACTGACACTTTTTTTTTTTACTCCAGGATGAACCAGGAAAGTGTCTTGTGTTTGTTTTGAGTAGTTTGCTCTGCTATGTTACCTTTGACTTCCAAGGGCTACTATATTCAACCTGTCTTCATTCCCTGCTAGTATCTAAACCAAATTTTTTGATAAAAAATTTGTAAGAGAATTTCAAGAAGATTCCATGAGAATACTTGACTGGAAAAAATACATTTGTATCATTGATACAAATGTGCACTCAGCAAGAAATAGATGCAGAAAATCTTTCACTGGAGGTAACCCATACATCAAAGAAGATGAAGCATTGGGAAGCTGAGCTTAAATACTTTGAAGGACAGATTATTTTTCTGTGTTCAAGTAAATATATACCTTAAGGCTTTCCACCATGTTTGTATCTGTCAGAGAAAACTTTCATGAGTAAAACTCAGTTGCTTGCATATGTAAATATCAGAAAAGGAGATTGATTTTGTTGTTCAGAAATAAAGGCCTGTCCTTTCTGCTTAGCTTTCACAACTAATAGTTTCTAACACTACAAATTTAACAAATTTGTACCCGTCAGTAAAATCTGGCTGGTTTAATGCTTTTTTAATGTGTTCAGAGGTTGATCTGATTTTCTCTCTTGCTTTTCTGAGTGGTGAATTTTGGAGTGTGATCATTATGAGATTGTGCACGGTTGCTGAGACAGTACTTGACTAGTAAGATAGCTCTTAGTATAAACTTATTTCAGCAGTGTTAAATCCCTGTTTTTACTCAGATATGTTAAAACAAAGGTCGAGTGTAGTAATACAGAGAGGATGATAGCAAATGTCCTCTGCAGCCTAGTCAAGTTACAGACATGGTTTTAGTGTGATATCACCCGCATCCCAATCCACCTACCAATACCCCAGTATTTTGCATTGCTGAAAATTTATATTTTTTTAATATATATTAAATGAGAAGAATATAGATATGTAAATGATATCACTTCTGGAAACAAGCCACTAATTCACTTTGTTTTAGCTGTCTCCTTTCTTTAAACAGAATTTATAAGCTAATGGGTTAAAATTTGCAAAATCTCATTCTTCTGTTTTGGCCCACAACAAAATTTTAATGGTCTGATCTAGAGTTTACTGAGGCCAAAGGCAGTGCTTCACTGAGTGAAGGCACTCAGTGATTTAAGTGACCATATGCATTTACTCAAGGCTGTGGAGTAGGCTTGACTTTTGTAAGAGTCAAGAATTATTATGCTGGTTTATGTAAATAAATCTCAAAAAAATTTACCATATGCACCTATTTTGTTTGAAAAAAGTTACAAATATTTTTAAGACCTATTTTCCTTTCCCTTTGACTGTATTATCAAGGTAGACAGTGAAAATATATCCATTGGATCATGTAAAAGCTTAAGATGGTCATAGTATATTTTTTACATAGGGTCCCTGGAATAATATGCAAAGATGAAGTTTGGGAAAGGCCTTTTTAAGTTACAAAATATGTAAACATGCAGTTCCATTTCCAGATGTGTCAATCATTTTTCCAAGTTTACTTCTCCAAATATTAAAAAACCCACCCACCTCCATCCATTGAAATAATTATTTATCATCAACTTGAGTGTGAATTATTTTCTTTGAATTTAATAGTTATTTGCAGTAAGGAAATATTTCTTTTCTTGCTGTTGCATCAGTAAGTAACCCAGGAAATTACACTTCACTTTCTGATTTGTCTTTCCTATTACAGGCGAGCTCAAATCTCTTGCTTCCTGCACCATCATCTCTGTCACCACACTCCAAGCTAAGCCTGCCAGGCACTCAGAGCACTCCACTGAATCCACTGTATTCTTTCACTACTAAAAGTGGTAAGTTTCTTTCATTATTCTTTCACTCTCTATAGTGAATGGGTAGTAATTTCAATAAGGTTTTTTTCCCTGCCTTTATAGATTTTGCTGTGCAGTTCTTTCAGGGAATATTCTGGTTGTTACACGTGATAATTATTTAGAAGGTGCAGTGTGTTGCAGTCTGGTAGACTTTTTTTTGTGACGATTTTTTTCCTTTAAGATGTGCAATTATTTACAAGTGCAGTATTTTCCTAGAACAGTATGAAATTGCCAGCTATTTTTAATTTACTATTTTGTTAATATTTTAATACTTAATTTAGTATCTTAGATAATATTTTAATGCTTAATTTAGTATTTTATACACAAGTACTCTAAAAGTGTAAAGTCATGTTTTTAAAAGCATATGTGTTGCTGTAAGAAAAAAAAATACTGATAAGAAAAGCAGTTTACTTAAGTAATCTGGTTTTAGGGGTTTCTTTCCAAGATTTTGAGAAAAAGGTAAGTACTAGGCAGAAAAAACAATTACAGGTTAGGGGCTGACCAGGAGAGCAACTCTGTGGAAAAGACTTGGGTGTCCTGGTGGACTACAGGATGACTATGAGCCAGCAATGTGCCTTTGTGGCCAAGAAGGCCAATGGCATCCTGGGGTACATCAAGAAGAGTGTGGGAAGCAGATCAAGGGAGATTCTCCTGCCCCTGTAATCTACCCTCTGAGCCTGAATCTGGATTAGTGTGTCCAGTTCTGGGCTCCCCAGTTCAAGAGGGAGCTGCTAGAGAGAGTACAGCAAAGGGCCACAGAGATTATTAGGATTTTGGAACATACCTTATGAAGGAAGACCTAAGGATTTGTGTCTTTTGAGTCTGGTAAAGTAAAGACTGAAGGGGGGATCTTAGCAGTGCTTATAAGTACTTAAAAGGTAGATGACCAAAAGATGAGGCCAGTCTTTTTTCAGTAGTGCTGAGTGACAGGACAAGAGGTAATGGCCTCAGACTTGAATGCAGGACCCATACCTGGTGTGTAACTCTGCATATTTCATCCTGTCCTCTACAGTATTCTGCACTTTTACCTTCCATGTCAGTCTGTACAGTCAAACACTGTGTAAGAAACGACTATTTCTTAGTAATATATGTTAAGGGAAAATTCCTGAAACACGGAAAATACGAGACAGTGCTGTTTATTATTCTAATGCAGTCCCTATCCTCAGCAATGCTATTTTGTGAAATCTACTTGAAACCACTTGGGTTCATGCATTCATGAATAATTCACTGTGATAGCAAAGATGCCCCATCTTATTTCAGTCTTTTCTCTGTTCTATAATGTTTTAGAGGCATAAATTGAGCACCACTTTCTGATTATTTAATTATTTTTTGGAAAAGGTAAAGGATTATCTTTATGACGTGATTCCATATAAAATGAAACAATCTGCTAGTGATTGTTTTTATGCATGCTTGGCTTTTGTAATTGTAAACTAATACATTTTCATATCAGATCCTTCATTGTCTACTTCAAGGGTTTGTTCAGTTACCTTTTTTTGTCCCTGATTTTGAATTTTAGATGTGATACTTAGATATCCTAACTTACTTTATTCTGGATTAAATAATTTGTTGTGTAATCATCAAATAGAAACCTTCAACATCTTTTTCAAGCACACAATACCCTTCATGTGAGATGAACAAAGACAAGAGCACTGTATCATTTCTGGAAACCATGCAGCCCCACCTGCAAAGCAGGTTAACCTAAAGCAGAGTGTTCAGGGCCTTTTCCAGTTGGGTTTTGAATATCTTGAGGATGGAGACTCCACATCTGTGGATATCCTGCTGTAATGTTTGACAGTTATCACAGTAATGAGGTTGTTTCTAATGTTTAAATGATATTTTGTGCATTTCAGTCTGCATTGGTGCATAGAATGCATTGAATCCACAAATGTGGAACTTTGTTTTCCTTTAAATTACAAAGCTGAACTTTGTGGAGTTCTTGTTGATCCATTTTTGCAGCATATCAGTGTCTCTTCAAATGGCAGCACATTGCTCTGTTATATCAGCCACTCCTCCTGGTTTTTTATCATCTGTAAACTTGATGAGGGTGCACTCACTACCATTGTCTAGGTCATTAATGGAGATGTTAAAGAGCATGGACCACACTATTAACCCCTGGAGTGCACCACTAGGGACTGGACTCCAGTTAGATTTCATGCAAGTAGATAATGTCTGATTCCTGCAACTCACCAATTTTAGTCCTCTGTGCTTTTACAGTGCAGACTTTATCAGTTTGTCTGTGTGAATGTTGTGGGAGACAGTGTTGAAAGCTTTGCCAAATTAAAGGTTAACATCCACTCCTTTCCCATCAGTGCTATGGAGTGCTGTGTAACACAGATTGTCCTGATCTGAAGTAAAATAGAACCTATTTTCTCTTTGTTAATTTTAGTTTTCAGCAAATCTTCTAACCAACTGAACTCTCTGAAATTAACAGATACTGATCACTTATAGAGTGATACGACCTGATTATTTGTAACTTGGTATGCAGAGAGGCTCCTACTTATTACCCCTGCTTATATTATTACTTACCAAGTAATTTTGTTGTATGCTGTGTTGGAGAGTTGGAAGAGGAAAAGCATTGAGAGGGGGCCCACCTACAAGGAGGAGCTGGCAGGACAGGAGACCCAAAACTGACCAACAGGGTATTCCATCCCATCTGCCTCATGCTCAGTATAAAAACTGAGAGATCAAAGTATTTGGCATCTGAGGAAGACTCTGTCTGCCTGCCTTTGATCCCAATCCATGCATTCTGGAATCCAGCTTCCATCAACATCTGAGGCCAGTCTGTGACTTTTCTAGTGATTGACAGTGGGAGATTGATTTAATTTTGTGTGTATTTCATTTTCTTTTCTTTATTATTAATATTTCATGAAGTAGTTTAGTTGGTTAGTTTAGTTTTTTATGAATTCCTGAGTCTCTTTCACTCTTCCTCTTCTCCCTTTCTCCCACCTTCTGGGAGTGGTGAGTAAGAGCATCCGTTACTCATTTTAGTGGCCAGTCTGAGATGAAACACAACAGATGCATTTAAAGTTGTCAGGAGTACATTTATAATTACAAGGAGAAAGTAATGAATTATGACAAATAGTAATTTCAAAAGCCACACAAAGTAGATACACAAGAAATGGATAAACTTGTTTCTTATGCATTATGTAT
The DNA here is from genome assembly GCA_013400935.1 of Turnix velox. Classification (NCBI taxonomy): domain Eukaryota; kingdom Metazoa; phylum Chordata; class Aves; order Charadriiformes; family Turnicidae; genus Turnix; species Turnix velox. Next base: position 167,495 of record VZTY01015157.1, read on the forward strand.
GGAGTACTTCATTAGAGAGATTTCTTAGAAAAGTGTTAGTTGTGTACCTTCATCTGAAAAAGATTGTGTCAAACTTGAGAGAGAGTCATGGAACTTAGGTTTCCTTATTGTCCATCCTAATAGCCTGTCAATTGGAATTTCTTGTTAGGAGTGTCACATATTTTGCCATCTGAGGGGCATTTTGTGTCAGCCTCAGTAAAGCTGCAGGTGTGCCGATAGCTATTTCAATGGTTTGAAAACACTGTTATGTATGTGTCTTTGGAGAAAGTCATCCCCTTTGACTTGGTCCTGGTTTTGACTCAATTAAAATTTCTCTGTGTTGTATGTAGAGCAGATTACTTTATTCTTACTTGCATTTTGTTTAGCATACTTTTGGGGATCTATCCCTAAAAATAATGTTTAATCTTGCTGACCTTCTCTGAGTTTTGATAGTCAGAATGGAGTTTTTACCATCTGTGTCCTGCAAAGCTCCACTTCGGCTCATGGTTGGGTGCTAATTGTATCATACCCATCCACAGCACTGTAATGTAGCATTATCCCAGACTTTGTCTTTGACATTCCTGTTTTTTCCTTGTCTTGTTCTCAATTTAGTACCCCCTTCCAGGATGGCCTCTTTCCTAGTTGATGTTTTTAAACAAATAAGGAAGTAACAAAAAGAACTTTCAACCACTTACTGTGGGAGAGACATTAAAATGCCTTCTGGTTTTGTTTTTCTTCCCTCCCTAAGACTGTGAGCACCTTAGGACAGTGAAGTCATCTTCCTATACTCTCAAACACTGTTTTGCAGATCTGTGGCACACCATGAAAGAAATGGTTTGTATTTTTAGGCTTTATTCAACAACGACTCTTCAGTAACTCCCACTGTGTTCAGGGTGTGTTTTCTAAAAGAGGTTTTAAGTTTCAAGTAATTTCGATTAGCTGTGACCCTAATTGTTAACTATGTGGGAGATTTAAGCTCAACTATAAATACTGCGCTGATCTTTTCACTAAAATTTTTACTTCAGCAAAACCAGTTAATTAAACTTGCTCCTCAAAATAAATTACGTAAGTGCTAGAAATGTGATGGTTCTGGTATCTTTAACAAAATCTCAAAAACAAAAGACACAATGCTTTATCAGAGTCAAGAAAAATTAGAAATTTTCTCTCCATTAACACAACTGCCAAAGATATTTTCCACCTGTATAAAGGGAAAGCTTCAAAGTACTCTTCTTCATTCTGAAAGTACTAACACAATAGAATTTACGTTTATATTGTCTGTTATATTTGATTGACAATTTAAAACTTCTTTTTTTGAGTCTCAAGCTAACAGTAAAATAGGCTTCTACATTAAAGATATCAAAAATATTTATATATCAGCTAAATGCTCTTAATATACTATTTTGATTCTTGTGTTTTTAGAAACAGAAAAAGAAGGTACATCAAGTAGCAAGATCTACATTTTTTCAGAGATACAGGAACACTGTCAAATTTGCATCTTTCTCTGTTTATGGGTATCACTTTTTTTCAGTATTTGTACGATCTTCCCAATTCTGTATGTGCAGTACTACCATAGTCCTGGGGGATTTTAATATTTTTGTTTGCTTGTTTGGGTGATATTTATCTTGTTTCTGAGATACTTTTATGCTACTCGGGGAGAGTGTGTGTAGAAAGTCTTACTCTTTTTATGTCTTGTGAAGAAACTGTTAGGGGGGAGAAAGACTTGTGCAGGCTATCATTGAAAATGTATCAAATGAACAATTGAATTCTTTTTTTCCTTTACAGTATAGAATAACTTAGTTTACTAATTTGAGAATAAACAGCTATAAAATTTCCTGAAGTGACGGTTATAAAATACCCTAAAAAATTATGAAGATATATTAAAATAAACGACAGAGTATGTATTAAATGGAGGTTGTGAGTTTTGTGTGCCGTATAGTCCAATAATATTATGTAATGCAGTGGCTGCAGTTTATCTGTGACTATGTTTGGATATAGGTTGGTGGCATTTTCAGAGAATGGGAAGGAAATTATTGATAAACAGAAGATGACTAACAGAAAGCATGCATTACAAGCAGCAGCGTTGCCAGCTTTCCCACAATGGTGTGGTGACGTTAGATAATGCTGATGACTTTAGGGACTAATTTTAGTTAGTGAGAGTGCCAGTAAGAGCACAGGTTGGAGAAGTCTGCTTACTGGGGTTCAGGTCATGCAGGCAAATTGAACACAAAGATCGCCGAATATCTACATAATTTATTTTTGTTATCCTAACATATTACTGCAAATATTCTATCAAATTTTAAAATAGGAGTAAAGTCTCTATTATATTTCAAGAGAAATAGATTGAGTTTGTGCAAAAGACTTCTTATGAAGAAGATAAAGATAAGAACTCTTAATTTTTTAAAACTATAATATATGTTGTCCCATTAGCTCAACCAACAGCATCTTTTAGATTTGCCTTTATGGGGAAAGCAATTAAGCCTACAGGGCTGCAGAGATCATGGAAGTTTGCCTTAATGCCTAAGTCACTGAGATTTTTTTTCAGCTCTGTAGCTTTTTGAAATTGGGGCAGCAGCACGTTGTGATGAAGTGTATCAAATACATACCTAAAAGTGGTTCAGTACCCACACTATTAGTGAAGTAGTTTGAGTGTAATGCAAGCTGCTAGGAAGGAATAAGTGGTGATGGAAACTAATTTTCCTCACTTTATGTATGATATTTCTTACAAAAGCAAAGTAGGTAACTGTAATAAACTCACAGAGAAGGTCTCTCAAAATCATTAGTAGCAGTGAGTATGCTGGGCTTTTTTTAGCGATATTAAGAAAATATTGAAGTGACAGAATGTGGCCTGCTCAGAAGGATTTTAAGAGGGTTTTTTACTTATATTAACTGAAGATAATGCCTTTACATTCACTGCAAGCTTTTATTTTAACCATAAAGCACTCCATAGTCACTGAGAAATTCTGATAACACATGAAGTTTTATTAATTAACAGAATTTATAAAAATAATAATAAGAGGATAAGAGAACTGAATAGAGACAAAGTATCAGCTCAACATCACAGAACAGTTATTCAGCAGGTGTGCTGCAGTTAGGTAAAAATATTTTTACCAAAAGCAGAAGAACATTAGGTTTGAAATGTTTTTCATACATGTCTGAGTGTTAATTTGAATAGGAACTCCCCTGGGGAAAATCATCATTAAGACATAGATGTGTTGGGGGAAAGAAGGTGTTTTTTGGGTTTTTTTAATTATTATTGCTCATAATAGAATGGAAGAAATGTAAAATTCTACTTTAAAAAAAAAAACTTTGAGAAAAGTATTTTTAAATGAACAGTAACATCCTTCACAAGATTTTTTTTTATGCTGCTGTGTTTTTTTTATAAACTACTTTACTATTTACATTTTAAAGGGAAGGCACTTTAAGGTTGTGTCTCAGTGCAAATAGATTACAAAGCCTGATTGTCACCTGCAGCCAACCTTTAGATGCACTTCCCTCATCTTACTCCTTCTCCTAAGTCACTAGAGCCACCTCTGGGATTTTCCAGCTTGCAGCTGACCTAGGCAGTAAACAAAAATTAAGAGAACCAGGACATGACCATGCTGTCACCATGGCTTACAGGCAGCTGTGGTGATTCTTCCGGGGTGAGAACTTCCTTATAGCTGTATGGCCCTACTGTACCACCAATATTGGTTAGTAGTATTTTGGCTCAACGCACAAATACAGATATTGTTTTAAAGTAGAAGTCCCAAGTATTTGCAGTTATAAAATGAAATTTTAATTTGAAAAGGTGGATAAATAGATTCATCTAACCACAAAAATGTTCCAACAGAATAGCAAAGACACAAGAGACAAAACCATTAATGACAAGCTAGTTCTTCTTTTTTAAAGCTGGTTATCCAGTTTCCTCTATCTGATTGATAAAGATGTTATAAATGTCAGAAGAGTTTGTATTTTCTAGTTAAACTTGCTATAATTGTTTATAGTGAGATCAAAGATACACATGTTCCTTTATTATATGTTCTTTTTCATATTTCTTCTAGGCAAGTTAATTAAAATATTTCACTAAAAATTACACTAAATACAGAGTACAATAACAGCAATCTTTTGAAGAGTCGAAAACTTTATCAAAAGAACACCATTTATATTTACTTGAAATTGGTCTATGTTAGTGTAATTACTGTTCTGCCTTCAGGGTAAAGGAAGTATTCTCAGCCAAATTATACAAGGGTGTGGATTAAATGAAGCATTACTCTCTGTTTGGCAGCAGTGGATGTAGATTGCAAAATCAGGGTGTGACGTAGTGCTGTGGAAAGACTCTGCCAAGAGTGATTTGGCCTGAGTGTGCCCTTACTTTCTCAATTATGTGGATCCTAAAACAAGCAAATCTAATTAATTCCTACGTACAGAGGTCCTGTTAACTCTTTCGGTCTGAGCTTGTCTGTACTCTCAGATGAAGCTTGTCTGTAATTCTTGAGCTGTTGAGCCACAAGGCAGCATGTGTTGACAAAGAGCACACTTAAATGCAATTATAGCTGGGTTAATCTGTATTTTTGAGATACAGAAGCCATCCTATTTATTTTGTAGACATACATTTTAAATATTTTAAAACGTCCTTTCTTGATTTTGTAGCTAGATTTTCTCTGTGCGAAATAGCTAAGCTTTCATGGATTCATTTGCAGCTCTTCTCATTGTGGATGAAGCACCAAGTTCAGTGACAACAAACTTCCCTCACATGATTCATTCTAATATATCACCTTTTAAATAAACTTCGAGTATCTTTGATCCATATTATACTCTACAGAAGACTGTGGTGCCATTGTAGCTTGATACTGATCATGTTGGAGTAACTGTAGGGTATGGTAGCTTGGAAAAGCATAAAGAAAGCTGAAGGTACGTAGAAAGAAGTGAAGGTCTCTATGGAGTGTAATTTACACACTGCTGTTGTCATACAACCCAGTGACTTGGTATTATTCACCTCAATGTCCTCTTCTGTTCCAAGATGAAAAGACAGTTTCACTGGAACCTGCCTCCTCACTGTTAGCTTGCTTTCTTGCTCAATGGAGACTGTAAGGAACAGTCACTCATTGCTTGCTGGCTTCAAATACAGTGGTAGAATTGCTCTACAAGTTCTCAGGAGTAGAATTTTATTTGGATGTTTTCTGCAATCTTATGGCATGCTCCAGTGAAGGAACAGATTGCACAGGTTCAGGTTCCTTCCTCATCTTTTCCCCTCAGTAGGGCTCAGCCTCTTCATGTTTTACTTCCTCATCCAGAGAAAAAAAGAACTGAATGACAGGCAAATTAAAAAGAAAGAAACAAAACCAAAACACAACTCTAAATAGTCCTTCCTGCTCACTTGACCCCAGACTTTGTTTGGAAGCGCAAAAGGCTTTTATTCAAACTGTGTCACAGGTAGGATTTGAAATTGTGTGTCTTATCTGGAAATTAATTCCAGTATATTGCATCCCCATGTGCTTCTAGATTTCATATCCCCTTTTCCTTTCATGACATATATTTTAAATAGATAGCCACTGTGGTAGAGGGCTGTCTCCACTTCATCTGTCTGTGCTGGTATATGTTTGAATTTTTTTAATAGCTGTTGCAGTGACATATGTGGATACAGGTCTTTCTGGAATCCATTCAGACCCTAGTTGGTCAAATGAAGCAGACTGCTTCAGCTAATTAGGCAAATAATAAAATATAGAAAATGGGAGCTTACCTAATAGTATATGATTAGTATCTTTTGTCTAGTAAAAGAAAATGTTTTGAGAATTCTTTCACCAAGCGTCTGATTCTCACCATTCATCAGCAGATCCTAAGAAACTATTTCTCTAGCTTTTTTTTTCTCTCCTAGTAAGGCCTGCAGCTGCAAAGATTTAGTTTGTAATATGTCATATTTTCTACTGTTTTCTGGTGAACATCATGAGTCAGCTTTGTTTTCCTACTGCTTGCATCTTTAAATTTCCGTTTCTTAATAATCATAGTGAAGAAGAGTTCACCTGTATAAAAAAAAAAAGAATGATCTTGTCCTTGAAATCTGGGATTATTTTAGGCTCTTTCAATTTAGAAGAGGTATCAGCAAGGTCAGCAAGGTCTGTCACCTTCTCTGCTTGTTCAGGGACATCTGTTGTAAGAGAGCTCTTGCACATTGGTAGTTAGAACTTCTCTTGTGAGCAAGTATGCACTAAAACTGAGTTGGTGCTTATTCCCTTTGAGGACTCAAAGTCACGCTCTTGGAATTTTTCATTTGAGAAACATACTCAGAACTTGATTTATTGAACTGCATATTGATTAATTTGTGGTAACTTTTTAGCTCAACCTAACAGTATCAACAGCCCAAATTTGTTTGCTTCATATTTGGCTGTTTCTGCTTAAAAAGCAGGAGGAGGAAGATAATTGTGCAACTGTTATTTGAAAAATCTGTAGCACAGCACCCACTTAATAAACATCTGTAATATACCACATCGTGTGTGATAACAGTACTTTATTGTAAATTTACTTTAATTGTCCTAAAGATCGTAAAGAGAAATTCCATTTTATTTGACTGCTTGTACACATAAAGGATCTTCAGCAACTGAATTTTGAATTAAGAGTTTTTCTGCAAATCAGCTTTTCTTACCAAAATAAATTATTTTCAAGGTTGTTTATGGGAATCCCACAAAGACAACACAGTGTGCTGAGGGTTGTCATTATCATGTGAACATTCAAAAACCACCTAGGAAGATTTAACAAACAACTACATGCTTTTATGTGAGCAAGGCTACTAAGGCAGGTGCTTTTAGCATCTCAAACTCCTAGTTTAACTAGACACTTTGTTTTGTACCATTTTCTGGCTCTTTTGAAGAGGCAAACATTTGTATAGCAATTGCAATTAAGTCTGTTCTAGTGAAAGCTGGATATCTTTCACAATGCATAATATATTGAAACGGGTAACTTTCATAATAAGCTGTGGAAAAGAATTTCCTATCCTTGGCTATTCAGACCTTAATAATGCCCTTTTCCACAGTGATGAATATGAGAGCTTTGCAGTTGCTGCTTTTGTGTGGATTTTGGATTATTGGAGATGCAGGATGAGCATAGTCAGTAGTGCTGCTGTTAGTCAAACCATAGTTGATGGGTGATGTAATTAAGGTTTTGTGTTAAATTACTGCAGGTTTTATCTTTTTGGCATTACCCATGTGATGATGTGAAGAAAGCTCTCATAACTGCTTAATCAAATCATATTTTGTGATACTTCAGAAAATACTTAGTCAAATTATCTCTATATATATTAGTTCTTAATTTAATTTTCATTCATGTTTTTGTTTACATCTTTAGACATGCTATGCAGACACTCATATTTGTAAAATTCCTATATAAATTCACTGGATAGGACTGAAACTTTTACTTGGTGGTCTTACTTTCTTATAATACCAGTTGCAGACTGAACCTAGGAGAGAAATCAGTTCTCTCCATGATACAAGGTTCTAGAAATGTGTTATTTTCTCAAAGTTAGTGTTTAGGAGTGGTTGAAAATGCTAATTTAATGGAAAAAGTAGGTTCAGTACAAAGTACTGGTGGCTATTCTAGTTATGATAAATTTGAAATATCAAGCTGATTTGTTTTTTCCAGCATGTGATATATGATGTTTCTGATACTATTTTCCTTGAATGCAAACATTGAAGAGATGCTGCATATATGATGCAGTTACGGGATTATTTTTTTTAAATCAAGATTTTATTTGACATTGTGAAGATACTGAATACTATAGCAACTCAGTAGTTCATGCAGTAACTGTCAGTGTTTTCTTAACTGAGACAGCTGTGCATTGCAGTTTTTGAAAATAAATTGTGGTATTCTAAGTGTATTTTCAAAGCTACAGCTTTCCCTTTGTAGAGCAATAGGCTAATCTGGTTGAAGTAACTGCTTGTAACAAGCCATTGTGGACTTTCAGTTGTGGGAGGAACCATGCAAAGTATATTATTTTGTTTCATTTCCTTGTGTAATTTTAATTCATTTTTTTCCCTTTTCAAGTATGGTTTATAAAGACTTATAAACCTTCTGATGTCAATAGATACTAGACTTTGAGAATTACAGACAGAGTTAAATTCTGTTTAGTTGTATTACACAGAAATTAACTGTATTAATATACAATATTTAACTGTACAACATATTTTAAGGAAACAGATAAACATAAATCCCACTTAAGAGGTCCATTTCCTCTGATTCAGGGAGAGTAAGCTAATGCAGAAGCAAAAATGTTACCCAACCCAAAACTGAAGGTTGCTATTTCAGTATTGGACATCCATAAATCCAAGGAACTGCAGTTTCTGTATTTTCTGACATATTATTTGGTAACACTAACTGCTCTATTTAATATAATACAAAATAGGTTTCTGTTTAGATTTAATTCCACTCATTTGCTTCTAAATAGGCCTGGTGAGCTTAGCAAAGCTAAAAATCACTTAGTTAGCACTAGATGAAAAATAACTCTTATTAATACAAAGTATGTGCCATAGTCTGCATTTTCATTACATCTTTTTTATCTGTAAATAATATTGCCAATCTGATTTCAGAATGCTGATGATATCTATACAGGTTTATTGATGTTTACTGTTAAGTCACTTTATGGTCTCCACATAAAGTGGAGAAGGGAAGCAACTGGATACTCTAAACGCTTCTGATTTTCAGTTGTATCTACTGCCATTATAATGTACCTTTAGAGGTTGTCATAAATTAGCACGTTCCTGATTAGCATGGATTCAATAAATGTTCTTTACTTCAAAAGAATGCTTGAGACACGTGCTACTACTTGCATTGTTTATATATGGTACAGTAGAAATTTAACATTTGCAAGAAAAATGTAAGATGATGATTTGATAAGATTACTCAGAAATAATTAGGAGGGCGTGTAGGCTGCTAAATGTATTTGATTTTAATCTCTAATTAAAAAGTTAAATTTTTTAATTGTTTTTGTAATGCAGTAGTTTTTACTTCATTGTAGGTTTTGTAAATAGGGACCAAATTCTGGCTGTTAATTGTACCAAAGAAAAGGATAAATGTATTTATGTGAAACAAAGTGAGTGACAGACCGTCTCCATAATTACTTCTGGATGATTAGTCTCAGATTCATGAGAGCAAATACCTGTTTGTCCCCTTGTACGCCTTAAATCAGGAATGAAAATTATGGCTAACCCTGAATGAATATCTCCATGCATTCTTTTGGATGATGGTAGATGTAATTATGTTGTGGGGTATGATACTGCCAGAAGCATAGTGTTTTCTTCATGTTAGTGCTGTCTGACTCTGAGGTCTCTTTTATATGAAGATTGGAATTGGGTAATGTCATAATGAAGATATCTATCTGTGGATCTGCAGGTGTGAATTCAAACCTTGCTCCATTCCACTGCTCCATTGTTTGCTTAGCTCTGCTGCAAGGGCATATTTGCTCATTTGGGCTAGGGAATCAGATACATCCAGATGCAGTAGCTAGAGATACCTGTGCCAGTCCCTCGATGAGAGAGTTACTGTGCTTAAGCACACTAGTCCAGTTGTCTTTCTCAGTTTAAAAACCCTGTGACTTACTCATGGATTGAAAAGCCAGAGTTGTTTCACACCAGAATCTTTGTGAGGAACTGCATGGTAACTCCCTAAAGTTACTTTTCTAGATAACGGTTTTCAATACCAGCACCTAGTAAACAACTGGTTAAAAAAGTAGATATTGCTGGGGGTGACCTTACCTTATAGCAGCTTTCCAGTATCTGAAGGGGCCTTCAAGAAAGCTGAAGAGGGACTTTTTACATAGACATTTGATAAGACTAGGGGTAGTGGCTCCAAACTGGAAGAGGATAGATTTAACTTAGGAAGGAGTTTTTCACTGAGAGGGTGATGAGGCACTGGAACAGGTTAACCAGAGAACTTGGGAATGTCTCATCCCTGGAAGCATTCACAGCCAGGCTGGATAGGGCTTTGAGCAACCTGATCTAGAGGAAGGTGTCCCTGCAACGGCAAGGGGTCTATCCCAACGGGGTTTTTTGCTTGTGTTTTAATTGAAAGCTTATCCCTCTGTGCAGACTTTCTGTAAGGTATAGTGTTGTGCACAGCAATCACAACCTGATCTATTGACATCAAAGTTTATTTTTATTTGTTTACAGGTTTTCATTGCATTAATGAAGATGGGAAAGGGAATCAAGAAATTGGGCTTTTCAACCTATGAGAAAAGCTTTGCCTTAATTGCATGTTGTTTTGATTCAGTTTGGGTTTTTTTGGTCATTGCCATCTAAATAAACCTCTGCACTTACTGGAGGAGTGACAAGTGACAGCATCAGCTAAGAGTTACTTTCATTTATTTAAGTGTTTGTAGCATGAAAACAGCTCTCCTATACAACTAGAATAAATTAACAGAAATTCACCCATATAACTTACAGAAAGTAAGACAGTAAATAAAGAGGGATTTTATTTGTCTAATTTGATCTGCGGTTTGATTTAAGCTAACAAATTGGAACCCCACTTAGAAAATGAAGGAGCTATTTAGTGTTTTACAGATGCTATAATAGAAGATAAAAGTGTGGAGAAGACAAGGAGATAAAGACTAATAGCATAGGTTCTCTTGACATCAGGTAGACTTTTATCAGTGCAGAATACACTGGACATGTCAGATGCTTTATGTATGTACTACTTTTGCGAAGTCCTTGGCATTCATTAGTGACACCATCACAGCACTTTTGTGCATATGCTTAAGCATAGCATATGAGAAACATGTATTCAAGTGCAAGATATGAGCTCTCAGGAGAATTAACTATTTCCTTTGGTATCATATCAGTTACAAATAGGACACTATTTCAGAGAGAATGCTAAAAGTACTCTGTTCCTTATCTTACTTTGAAGTGAATGTAGTTTTCTTGCTTTACCTCTAGCAAAATCTGTCTCAAGTAGTTTTAAAAGCTATGATAAGGATTAAACATAATTGAAACAGTTTTTAATATACTTTGGTCCAATACATTCTCCTGCTCAGTTTGGAATATGCTCATAATCATAGGTGCTAGTTTAAATTATGTTGATCAGAACTTGAAGTGGTTTTTCACCTGCAGTATTGTATATTAGTAAAACATCTGGTTTGTTGGTAAAATAAGTACGGTCGTATTAAGAGCATACATCCTTTCCTTTGATTTTGTGAACTGCACCTGAAAATGTTTGCAGTGGGTTTTGAAAGTATTTGTGGTTCTGTTTAAGTAAAGGAAAAAAGGTTCTTATTCAATATATAAACAATCTTTTCATATAATGAATTCCGTTTGATCTATTATAGCATAACTGTTGTGACGATGAAGTCTTTGAGGGAGGATTGATATATATTCAGATCATTACAAAATTAACTTCTTTCTTTTATATTATACTTAGCTTGAAAAACAAAATTATAGAAATAACTGAGTAATATTGTTCTGGAAGTTTAAACTCAAAAGTTTCTTTTGAAGCCTAAAGTAAAATTTTTACTGTGTACCAAAAGGTACTTTTGTCACAAACATCATACCTTTCAATAAATGACCATGCTGGAAACTTAATTCTGTTCACTAGGAATAGTTTTAAAACCAAAGAATATCAGTAGGAAAAGGACTGAGCTGATGTACACCTAATCTTCCCATGTCTAAGTTGAATTTTTTCTCCGGTGTTTGTTCTTTATTTGTTGGTGTTTTAACTATGCCATGTTACAAGAGGCCATAGTATTAATTATAAGATCTGCAATAAGAAATACATTTCCTAGTGGTATAATTTATTTTCATATTTTAAAAATTTGTTTGTGGGGGTTTTTAGACATTAGTGTGAACTTAAAGCAAAATTAACTTAAAAATTGAATAATGTGGAATTGGGGTACGAAAGACCTTTTTCTCTCTGTATGCTTTAGACAAGTTAATCACAAGAATGTCTGAATATTAAGTTTTCCCAGTTTTCTTAATATCTGTTGGTATTCTGTGATTTCTGAGCATTTTCAGGATAAAATTTGGTTGATTTAATTGACTGTATGTTCCAGGAGAATGTAATCCTTGATGATATGATACTAAGTCACAGAATTATTTTAGCAATAGTATTTCACAAAGGGAAGAAAAGCCTGCTTTTGAAAGGTGAATTAGAATATACTTTCTGAAATGAACTCTCTCAGTCTCTATTAAATAAGGAAATTTTTGCATAAATGTTTAATATTTTTTGATTATAGACATCCCAATACAATAATAGTGCAATTATTTGACACCCTAGAAGTTTATGTTCTCTTTTCTGACTCTTAAGCTATTAATTTAAAACAAACGTAATGGCTAAAGGTCCTGTAATTTAATAAGAAATGGCTTTAATTATTACAAGTGCTATTTTGGAGAATTGTTGCTGTTACTTAAATTTCTGTGTAAGTCTAATCAGTTTGGAAGTAAACTCACCTCCCTATTACGTGTTTCGTCTCGAGTATTTACAATTTGACCATGTATGAGCAAAGAGTAGTTTTTGAATGAAAGCATGCAATGAAATTTGGAATGTGATAGTACAGGTGTATTTTGGACAGAAAGACAACTGCTTGGGTTTTGTCATCTTCTTTTCTCTTTATTTTGCAATGAATATATTGCCAGAAACAATGCACTGACTGAATAAAAATGCTTCTTAATTAGTGATTCTCAAGTATCCTTAAGATAAAAGAGTCTAGATTAATCTGTGTGGCAATTATTTTGGGTTTGACCTTACAAGGGGTTTAATGACCTTTATATAGTCTGAGTACCAGCATATCACAGTGTCTTGTCAGCTTTACTTTTTGGATGAAGTGTCCATTTGCGATTCTGTCCTTAATTTCAATATTTCGGCTATAGTAGCCTGGTTTGAGAAATAACCAAAACAAGCTATTAGTCACACCTGCTTGGTGTCACTTACATGCTTCATCAAGCATGGAACCACGTCCAGCCAATAGCTGTGTAAAACTGCTTTAAAAGTCTACTGTGTTGAGAAAAAAGGGATGGATGTTCCCTTGCTTACTGAATACACCTTTTTTGGTGCATCAGGAAGATTTGAACATATGACTGTTCTCAGTGTTAGAACTACTAAAGGAATGTTCAACAATGAAAAACAACTAACAGATGACACTAGCTTGGGGTCACCAATAGGCATAATTAATGTGAACAAATAGCCTTGGCTTTGTTCAAGTGTGCTGGGGCCTATTTAAGGTTTACACCTCTTGTTTAGGAAAAAGGCTCCAAACACAAAAATGCTGTCAAAACCAGTGCTGGCTGCTAGAATTCCATACACCATTGCTTATATCTTTGAGTTACACCTCTGTCTCTTTCCTACACTTGCAGTAGAACAGGTCTACACTGCCCTTTATTCCCTTTGTTGAGGCTTATTTGGAGATACCAGTGTAACCATAACATTTTCACCTGACAATTGACTAAATATAGAGGCTGCCCAGGATTACTCGCATACATATGCACACATTCCAGTAGTATATGGAGGTAATATTTTTTTTCCTTAGAAAGAGAAAGCTAATGATATTACTGGTAAAAATACAGACTCTTTTTTTTTTAATTCAAGTTTGGAGATTTTTTGCAAACAAACAATTCCTTTCATAATTTATTCTTTATAGCTTTTATCTTAGAATGGATTTATATGAACTGGCACAGCATTGCAGTACTCAAATGCAAAATCCTATGGTAAAGTACTTAACCATTGATGAAATATTTTTAATCATGCAGACATTTTATTGATCTCGAGTTTGGTTTTGTTGTTTTTCAAGGAATGTGTAACAACACTTGTATGCAATAGTATACCCATATCTTGTATGTCGGTAGCAGTTTGTTTTTAACTGTATGAGTATATAGATAGCTACATTAGTAGGAGTAATATCCCCATTGACTTTTGATGTTAGTGCTGAACAAACGTTTCAGCAAATAGCTTATTTTAAATAAGGCAAACTTCAGGTGTACCATCTTTAAGTATGATTTAAATTCAGAAAAAGGTGTCTGTTCTTATCTCTCTCTGCTTCTGAAAAGTGATGGATTAAAATAATGAAATTCAAAGTAAGCCTTTCAAAATGAAGTATTTTAGAATTTATACAAGCTTTTTCAAAATTAAGCCCACAACAATTTTAATTCATACTCTAAATTGAAAAATCAAGGGTGGAGTTGTATAGGCTTCCTTATGGAGCTGTGTTAGTACACGGGAATCTGAATAGTCCTCTTTATTCAGATCTTGGACTCCTTAAGAGCAGGTTTTTGGAGCTGCAAATGAAAATGAATTTTCTGAACTTATTCCTATTTGAAAACAAAACTTGTTTCAAATCTAATATCTCACAGGGAAAATCCTGTGAGCTTAACTCTGTGCTGAATGGCATCTCTATACACAAGAAACGGCTCTCTAAAAAAAATGGTAGTGGTTTTCACTGTCATGTTCAGCAGTTTGCAGATTTTTGTAACTTTTAAGATGTTTTCTTAAGTATACAGCTGAGGAGACCAATAACAAAAAGATAAATCCATAGATGATGAAAGGATTTTCTTGAGCTTAGTAGTGAACATAATAGTTTGAAAAGAAAAGAATTTACAATTACTTGTTCAAATGCACTGTGTAGAGAGTGAATAAAATAAATAGCAAGATGTGTTGTGGTAGGAACTAAGATGATCAAAGGGAGCTGCTGAATAGACATAGTTATTCTTCCAGATAAAATAAGGAAGTAATTCCTTTGAGAGTTTTTGTGATCATGTCTGTTGGAAAACTTTGTATGCATTAGTCAGAAATTCAATGAAGAGAAACGCAATACAGCCTAGATAATAGTGTCAGCTTTGAGCACAAGGTGGCATGTGGACATAGCTTGAGCTATTTCTCCAAATCATTTGAATGGAAATATTGGATTACTTAACCTTGTGTCAGGTCTGTTAGTTAAATAAACTCTCCAACTGTTTCTGACTGAAGGATGCATAGTTGTGACTGAAAGATGCTGCTGCTTTTCATTATAATTTTGTCAAATGCATCCTGCTAACATAATGATTTTAAAATAAAATGTTTTATTTGATGGAAAAGGATAACAAGCAGAAAATTCAGTCTTTTCTTTTCACAGGGTGTTTCAGCCCAGTAGGAAATCCTCTTAGCCGAACACTATTGGGTAGACTACAGACGGTAAGGAATTCTATCTTTGCATTTTTTTTCTAAATTGATGCTTAACTATAAAATGTCATTATTCACAAGTTCTCTTTATGGGGAGGGGTGTCTTTTTTTTATCCTGTCTTTATCCACCAAAGGAGTAACTTCAAGCAAATTGTCAACATGAACAAATGACTTTTTGCTGCAGCCAGCTGGTAGCCTGCAAATTAAAAGCTTTCTATTTTGTCATGATTTACTTTTCGTTGTTTAAATATAAATAAGCTAGAATCACAATCCTGGGTTTTGATTATGACAAAAAATACAGGCATTGATAAGTAGGGAGAGAAAGCTGAAACAATAACTTGAAAGTGAATTTTATTTGCAAAACTGTATTTTTGTTTACTCATACTTCACCTTCACACAGCAAGTGAAATCACAACCATCCTGATTATTTCATTGCTTAACTGTTAAATATTGGTTGTGAAATTGTAGTAATTATATATGTTCCTTTCTTTACTTCTGGTTTCCTGGACGCCATAATAAAAATGCAACAGAATCTGTAAATGCCATTAATCCTAATTATACACTTGATAAACCTGGATTAAACTCAAAGCATACAGAGACACTAGTGATGGAAGAACAAGCTGTGCTTCTAAATACTGAGCTGGCTCTAAAAAGCTGGGCTTGTACTGGAGATTTTAAACAGGATGACATGTTTTAATATTCTGTCTTAATTGCATGCCATTTGTACTTTTTCAGAGAACTGTTAGAAAAGAATGTAAATAGCTGGTTTACAGTTTTGGTCTATATTGGTTTAGAATTGTTTGGATCTACCTTATTTAATAGAACCTGTTAACAGAACTGTGGAAAGCTTTTAAGATGTATAGGATTCACCAAGAAATTTCAAAAGGAAATTGTATAAATTATTCAATCAATATTTTATTGTTCTCCACCAAATCCTCTATAAGTATTTACAGGATCAATGGTTTTGTAAAATACTAAATAGCAACGAATTTCTCACAGGATTAAATTAAGCTTTTGATTACTTTTTCTGCTATAAGTGCAATAATGCATATATCATAAGTGCAGGTAAACTGTGTAATTAATATCAAAGTAGCAAAGTAGCATATTTAAAAGTGATTAAATAGTTGAAGAGATTCTGAATACTTTCAGGAGCTGTAGTATTTCACATACTTGTGAATTGATCTTTTTTCCTTTATTTTCATCTTTGTTTCCTTTTCTCCTTTTCCTTTTTCTTTTTTAATCATGTAGGCTTAACTACAGCAGCTGTGTTTGTATTTCTGTTTTTCTGTTTGGACATTGCAGGTTTCAATGAAGTGCAGCCTGGCACAGTTTTTGGGTTTTTTTTCCTTTAGGCAGATTATAGATTCCCATCCTCATTAAATATGGAAGGGCTGTGATTGAATAAGGATTGTAGTCATCCAAAGCTGAAGGAAGTAACTTTACAGTGTCTACAGACAAATTAATTAAGGCCAAAAACCAGTTAATTATTCTTAGCAATTAATACTTTTGGAATCAGTTTAGCTATTAATGCTGTCTCCTCATACTTCTGTTTCCCCAGAGACTACATTTGAACTGTTAGGTGTCCTGAGCTAGGACTGGGTTGACGATTCATTGGACCGGAGAGCAAGAACAGAATACACCAGTCCTAACAATATTCAATTATTTTATACTGAGTCTTAGTTTATTTAGTGTTTAATTTAAAACTTCAGCTTCTGAAGTAGAGAGATTACGTGGCATTTTTAGGGAAAGAGAGTATTAAGTTACTAACCCTTGGGTATGTAAGATAAAATGGAGCAACTATATAAGCTCAGATTGATTCTGAAAAATTTTTACTTTTGTTAAATACCACCCAACCATTAAGGTCCTACTGCCTTTTTGATCTCTTTAATTAATTTCTTTTGTCTCCTTTAAAAAACAGCTTTAGGGCTCATTCATTGTGAGAAAGCACTCTCGGTTTCCCTTCGTTCTGGCAGACAGCAGGTATAAGGAAGTGCAGTGGTAAGAAGGGATGCCACTGTGCAGCATCCAAGGAATTGATGTCTGTCCTTCTTTATGTGACTAGGTCTGTCTTTCTAATGGAAAAGAAGGGAGGGTGGATTTTGCCCGGTATGCATGCACATAGAGGTTCACACTGGAATACGTAGAGGCTGCCTAAGATTAATTTTAGAGAAGATGACTTAACAAGTGGAGTTACTAAGAGAAAATGACTAATTACAAGTGGGAATAAATCTTTATTTTGCAACATATAAGGAGGAAGCATATGAAACCACTGGTAGACTTTACATTTTCCCATATTTTCTTTAGTCTTCGGTAGTTTTGCTATTTGAAGTTTATTTGTTTGATAATAGAAATAAAATGACGAAATTATTACAGAAAGGCAACAATAACACTTATTCTTACTGCTAAGGGAATGAATGCTATCTAATATCCAAATCCTGTTGTCCTCTATATATTTGATGAAAGCAAAACTACCATTACCACAATCACTGAATCTTCCTAATTTTAATTAGTGCTATTAGCAGGAATTGGTGTTACTTGATATAGCATCTTATTTATCAGTTTGCTTTTACCTGCAGTCCTCTTTGTTTTGAAGTGTCTTAAAACATAATTTATTTTTCTATTAGAAGAGGTTATCTAAGTGGATTAGTCATGAATAATTGGTGTGATGTCTCACAGTCTAGAACTCCACATCAACTACTGGATCTATTTATCTTCTTCTGAAGGTCTTCTTTGCTTTGATAGCTTCTAAGAGCCTTCTTTAGGCAAAATCAATGTCATGGTAGGCCTTTTAAGCAAGCATTTTGTTCCTGTTTCTCACAGGTGGTCTGTCACCCAAAAGACCACCTATTCAGAAGATAACTATGTCTTTATTGATGCAAGAAAAGGATTAAACTAGTTTCCATCTTGCATCAAAAGAAGGTGACATTAATATTATATTGAGAATGGTGTATTCATAAAATTCAGGATGTTTCTTGCTATTTTGGAATGCTGAAAATGTGACTTCATCTTGTGATGCAACATAAAAAAATGGGCTGGGTGTTCCTTGGAGTATATGACATGAGGTGTTGAGAGCAGCTCTACTGCCTTGCAGTAGCCGTGTTTGTAGTGGGCAGCTGTGGCAATTCCCCTTCTTCCCCCTGGAGGTAGGGAGTGTGTGCTGCCCATGACATGCTCAATGTATCTCTTTAAAAGGAAACTCCTTAGATTATTGTTGCCTTAAAAGTTTGACTTCATGTCTGAGAACATTCAGCATAGTCTCAGAATGACTCATGGATTTTAGCTTGTTATTTTCAAACTCACTCTCTGCATGCTGCTCTTAGGTTTGGTGTTTGAGAGTGCATAAATACTTTATTAAAAAGAGAGAGAGACAGATTGAGACACAATAATGGGGCAATATGAGTACCTGAACTAGATACCTAAATAATTCTGCTAATAATTCTGGTGAATCATTTTTGAGCAACAGGAGGCACTCCCATCCCACAGGCTAAGCACATTGTCTGCACAGTTCTATTAACCTTGAGAATGGAAGATGAGAATTAACTGAAACCTGTAAGGGAGCACAAACTTCCAGGAGACCATTGAACAAGCCACGTCCTATGATCTGCAGCTCTACCAGTCTTTGTTCAAAATTTTTTTAATCAAATCAAGCAGTTCACTTCCCCCTGCATGTACATAATTGCTCAGTACTCTTTAGGTGGTAGGCTTAGATGTTCTGATAGATTAAAAGAACTGAGTTCAACTGTTTGCTTTTATACTGCCTACATGTGTCTAAATACTGGGGCAATTTTGGAACAATCCGGAGAGTGTTCAGGATAGTGCTATGTGATAAGCCTAGCTAAGTTAGGAAAACAGCCCCGAGGGCAAGAATCTCTGTTCTAGAAAATGCCATTTACTGTGCTGAGCATTGCAGTAATGATATTTGTTGGATCATCCTAATAAAATAAAACCTAAAAAAACCCTGAAATTAAAAGGAGCTATAGCTTTTGGGGGTTGGACCTAGATGATCTTTAAGGTCCCTTCCAGCCCCAACTATTCTATGACTGTATATTTTTAAAATGCAAGAGAAGAGAAAGAAATTTGTGCAAAAGGAGGGGCTGTAAAATGCAAATAGGTGAAGTATGTTAGATAGAAGGTCTCATATTTAAATGTTTATAATGTGATGCAGTCTGTTATGGATGGAAATGTTTCCTTCACAAAGATTTAATTTGATTGTACTCTTCTGGAAATATTATAATTGCTAGTTAATATTTCTGTTCTGTATTGTAGTTTGTATCCTTTAATCTGGAGGTAACTGATTCTCTCTTTGTGAAAACAGCCATTGGAAAAAATAAGTAACACCAGAAAAGGACTTCCATCGCTTCCTTAGTTCTAATATGTTGCTCCTCTGTTTTCTGTTTTAAATCTTCTTTCAAATGAAGAATTCTATTGTTTGGCAGAAATCAAATGTTGTAGGTACAAGCATGTTCTAATTGCTGCATTAAATCTTTGCTATTCTTTTCACTTTGTTGGAAGTCTGAAGAGTAAGTAGCAGAACAATTAGAATTAAATTAAAAATATTGGCAATTCACACCAACCTGAAATTCTCCATTATATGAAAGTGACATCTTTTGCATACTGGTTCTGTTCACTGCAACAATTTCTTAAACAACTACTGTAGTATTTGCAATGCAAACAAACTGAGGCTGTATAGTCATCAATTGTCTGTCTTCCCCCATGATGTCTTTAGTGTAGTGTACATACTTGAGAACCTTAGTAAATTTTTCTAAAAATCTGCATAGCCTATATTTCTCAGTGTTGCTTAACATCACTTCTGCTTTTCTCTTTTAAAATAACATTTTATTACAGATAATTCTTACTGTTTTACATGTAGACGTGAATGTCCAAGATAATACTTTATCAAAATTGTTCATAATAAAAATTTTGAATAATTTATTCTACTAGGATGATGACTGCCTGACTGCACTGGGAGTGAGGGGAGGAGGCAGTTCTCAACTTGGGCAAGAAACAGTAAGTGTTATGTAATTTTTTTCAATGTCTTCTATACCTCTTATACTCGTTATGTTCTTTTGAAAGCACTTTTTTGCTCCTCTAGATTTTTTAATTCTTACAAGAATGTCAGCAACAGGCATAAGCAAAATACTTATGGTTTATACTCCTGAAAAACAATTTTGTAAAATTTTGATGAATATGGATTGGAGTGTTTCATGCTTAAACTTGAGCTTAGATAGACCATAACACATATCTGAATGTTACAACAGGAGAAATTCCATTGCTTTGGGAATAATTGCAAGTGGTTTACGTTCTTCTTTGGTCCTGAGTTACATTTCCTGTATCCCCTTATGATCATTTTCTGATCAGATGTCTCCAGAGAATATAATCACAATTTCTACATTTCATTTAAATGGTTAGACTTGCTAAATCAGTTGCATAACAGGACACATTAGTTAATTTTCTATTTCTGAGACAGCTCATGATACTTAATTTATTTTAACTGCTCGCTGGCGAGAGCCATGTTACTGAATGTTTGTAAGTTTTTCCGAAAGGAAAATATTTATATTAGAACTGTCTTACAAAAGACACTGCAAAAAGAAAATATTTGCTGATCTACCATTCCTTGTTTTTCATGCTGACAAGTAAAGTGTTTTGGTTTTTTTCCTTTATCTTAAGGAGTCTTATGATTTTCATAGTACTATTAGTAAGGAAATCATTATCACGTAATCAAGTGCGCACTCTTAAGGCACCTCTTACTGGACACAATAATGTGAGCTTTCAGTTCTGTACACTATGGTGTGTTATAGTTTGATTCTCTTCCATTGTTTGTATTTCTATACTGTCAGCATCCCCTGTAATTATTGTACGTGCATTCTTAATGCATGGATGGATGAAGGAGGATTTTTAATGATATTTTAATAATATTTCCTTGTTTAGCTTCTTTATGAAAGTTCAAGATTACTGAATGCATACTTAGATAAAATTCCTATCTACTGTGAACTATGCTGGCATTAAGTCTGTGGTACTGATCTGCTCAAATATTACCCTGTGGAATTTACAATGGTAGAATCATTTCCATCTTGTCCAATTCCTAACTGATTTAATCTGTTTAATTGGTGACATGGAATTATCAAAATACAAGTGACATTGGCTATATTTTTGCACACATAACTCACAGATGATCTTACTCAAAATCTAAAGATAAATATAAAAAGCAGTGCATATTTCAACAGTTTTAGGATTTCAATAAACATATAAGCAAGAAAAAAGGAAGTTTTTTCTCCAAATTCCTGTCTTCATAACAACTTTGCTGTCTTCTTCAATCTTCTGTAACCAACTCACATCACTCCTGACAATCCATTTACTTTAAATTCTCTAAAGGAATCTGAGGTAAAGATTATATGTAGAGAAGCAATGTTGCTTCTGTCAAATAGATCATTATTTTTTTCTTCATTTATGATGAGGGAAGTGAGCAATTGTCTCATTCTTTCAGTTCACTTGTTTTCAGTCTTTTCTGCTCAGAATTTAATGGGGCAGATTTTTGTTGATAAAGCTTAGAAAATAAAAGGAAATTATGCTTGTTATTTTCATATTCAGGGTAAAAAGCAGGCTTCTGGTAATGTATTAAATTTGGCTTTCATGGTGCTGACCACTGTTCTTACGTTTTTCCAAGAAATACGTAGATACACTTTATTTCACTGGCAAATGGGCTTATCATGTGAAATGGAATAGTAACATATTTCTGATGGACTCTCTAAAAATTGCATATGCAAATACTTATTTCTGAACAAAAAGAAAAAGTGGAGTAATCAAAGCAAAACTTTGCAATTATATTTCTGTACTAAATTCCTCCTTCTGTAAAATTGTCATACTATTGAAGTATTTACTTGAACACATGCTTCATGAGCACACACAGAATGTGATCTGAAGCTGGTGTAACAATTCTGAGAAAATGAATGTATGAAGAGGGGTTTTTTTCTTTTTCTTCAAGGGTAAATTGCTTATAAAACTAACAGCTGCTGTTTTGAAGCTAATCTTAGTGAATTGAATGTTCTTAACCATTTCTACAATCCCACAGTCCTTTATCTTGCCTCTCCTGCTGCTTTCCCACCACCCCTGATCCCATTAGCAAAACTTGAGACAGCCTCAGCTTTTACCAAAGTGCAGCTTTGGTTTCAGCTGCTTTTCTGCAAGAGGAAGTGATTGTTGCGCTTTTTTCTCTGTGGCATGGTTGTGATAAAGCTGTGGTGCTCTTATCTCTCTTTTAGGTAGTGGCTCTTTATGACTACACAGCGCATCGATCAGATGAGCTAACCATCCATCGCAGTGACATTATCCAAGTGTTATACAAAGATAATGATAACTGGTGGTTTGGCAGCCTAGCAAATGGACAGCAAGGCTATTTTCCAGCTAATTATGTGGCTGGTGAAAGTAAGTTTACTGCTGTCTTCCTGGTATGCTGGAGTGAGTTTAACTGATGGTCCAAGATTTTACCATGCTGTAATGCTCATTGTTCTGAAGACATGTATTTATGTAAGACACAGATGGTTTAATGATGATTTATTGTGATTCAGAAATTGCATAAAATTAGCTAACGACTTAGCAAGTTGATACCTGATTTTTAAAAATATTGGCACTTAAATGTTCCAGCTTATATAGTACTGGCTTCATGATCACTCAGCCGGGTTGATTCCTCATCTCACATATGGCCACCTGGGCCATGTTCTGCCTTGGCAATGTTTTTGGAGCCATCAAAGCATTTCATGGGTACCTTAGGATTTTCTTAGGCAATTTCTGTTAGATCTAAGCAGTTACTTTTGTTTTAACAGAGTAATGGTTAAATTTCCTGTGTGAACACTGAACTTGCTGCCAGGTCATTGTCATTAAAACTGTTTTGATTGAACTAATCCAGACAAACCTAAATGAGCCTGAGTAAATAGTATAGGAACCATCCTGCTGAGTCAACTGATCTAGTGATGCTCATTGTCCTGACAGTTGCTAGTGTTTAGCTTATGGATATACAGTTTGTGGTTGGAAGTTATAAAAAAATTAATTTGCCTTCTTAAGCTATCAAACTATCAGTTGTACTGATATTTAGAAATCTTTTAACCCAACAGAGATCAAGATATTTTCCCTCATTATCTAGTGCTAAATTTGTGAGGGAGGTTAAGGTTAGCTTATCTACTGCCCTTCCCGTTGCACATTCTGTGCATTTTCTCCTTCCTTTTTCTCTTGCAAAATAAGCAGCCTATAGGAAGAGTTTTCAGTGGTGGCCTTTTCCTAAAAAAATCCATAAATAATTTAAAATCAAAAGAAAAAAATGCATATAATTTTGGAGGGTTGCCCACCTGTGCAAAGAAACCGTAGTGTGTAATTCATAATTTCAGTTGGTGACCATATGCACATGATACATTTGTTCACTATTAGTTGCATTGCTGTCAGCATGTACTTTAGTCATGTAAATTTTTAGTTGTTTTTAGTTTATGCAATAACCTACACATCAATTATATTTAAATCTAAGCTTACAAATATAATTTTAAAAAATTAAAGATATAATTAAAATTAATGGCAAATACTCCTGACAAATTCTTATGCAAGGTTTGCAATCACTTCTCGCCTATTTCAGTTCACATCCTGTTGCTGGCTTGACTAGACTGTAATGTCATGGTTGTTTACATAAAATAGGTACTCTTTTGATTCTTGATTCTCTCATAATATGAATTATGGGTCCTGTTTCCAGAAGATTATGAAGAGCAGCCTTCTGCATTAGGACCAGATCCTGCTCCTCTTCTGCCTGAAGGACCAATAGAAGCAGAGGAAGGTTCTCCAACACTACATAAGGTAATAGTTTGAGAATGGGCTCTGTAATGGTGGAGTATGTTTTTTTTCTTTGTCAGATGAACTGCATTAATTTTTTATACTTCTTGGAATAACATATATGTAGACCTCATTTCAGGCTGGCAGGTGGATTTTCAGCAGATGTCTGATATTTGTCTCATGTGAAACCAACTGTTCCATCATATGACAACTAAATATTCTGCCTACTGTAGCACCACTGTACTGGATGAAGAATTTCCCTTTGACTCTAATGTTTACAGAAGTATCTCTTACAGCTCCCTGGTGCACGTAACAGTTGAAGAAATAGCACGAGTTTGTCAGAACCTGACATTCTTAGAATATGCACTACCCACACATTCTTCAGAATTTTTCTTTTCTGTCAGGTTGCTTAGGAAAAAACTGTGACATTATTCTCTTGAGAGGTTTTTGGTCTGTGTAATAATATTCTAATTGATCATATACTATGTGATCATGTACAACTGTACCCCAATTATAAGCATATGGCGGGACTGGAGAAGTAATTATAGTCAAAACCAAAGCCTTTATTTCCTTTCCTCCTTCAAACTATAAATTCTCAATAGTTCACACTCCCCAGAGCATCCTACAGTTGTACATGAAGTTGTGTTGTTTACATCTCACATGCTACATTATATGCAGAAACATTCCTCATTCTGTGATTTTAGTTAGCAGTCAGAATGCAGTGTGTACAGAAGAACAAAGAAATATTAGGCAGGTTTTAGTAAAGGAAAATGTGAGGGGGTTTTTATTTTATTTTTTTCAGATCATTAGAGATACTGCTGTTTGCAGAGCTGGCCAAATGATTCTCACAACTCCAGACAAACACAGATTAGAAACTTCGCATAGATTGTGTTCTGATTCTATGAAGCAAGAATGATGATTGTTTTAAAACATAGAATACCATGTAAGCATTAAGCAGTAAAAGAAATTATTCAATAGCTGTTAGAATTTAACAATTTGTTATTTTAAAATGTCTGTATCCTTCTTAAGTGTTCTTAAGCTATTCTTTTATTCGAGTGATAATAACATAACTACTTTAAAAGTTATTTTTGTTCAGATTTCTTCCAAATGACTTGAGTTTTCCAGGTACTTTTCTAAAATTGAATCTAATATTTTGCATCTGATCTGCAAGAATTAGAACATATGCTGTTGCTTAGTTACATTTTTTTCTTCTTTCAGATTATTTATCCAATCTTTGTTGCATAATAAATATTGCAGTGTTCAAGGCTGAAACATTCAAAGCTACTTTTATTAGCCTTCTTTGTGTAGCTTTTTTAAATAGGTGAATAGAGAGAAGTAGCATTTACTAAATTATTGAGTACAGATTACTCACTTGGCTGTGCTGAAGCTGACTGTCTTGTTGAAGCCAGCTGCTATAAATCAAATTCCTGTTTTGTTTCTAACTATACTTGAAAAGCAGAATTAATCATTACACCAAGTTGTAATAATTAATCTGAAGTATTTTTTACCTCTTTGTAGCTGAGAAAGATCATAGCCAAGGTATTGTCCAAGAAAGACAAGGGTGCACCACTTCCATATACTTCTTTAAAGACAGACTGGAACCAAGAGTAGTGAAAAATTACAATATTACTGGAAAGCAGGAAGATTTCTTTCATGTGTTGTCTACATTCCTGAAGGCAAGAAAGGTATCCCAGAGGGAATATTTTGCTATACTCACCCACTTTCACTTGTACACAGATTAGAAAAGGGAAAAGTGCTGAGGTACTTATCATCATTAAAGACTTGATTTTTATCCACAACTTGTTTTTTGTTTTAATCTAGTAGGAAGCTATTTGATTTACTGGGTCAAAACTAACTAACTAATGTTAACAACATTTACAACTAGTTATTTATTATTCAACTTTGTAAAAATCAGTTTTGATCACTTGTATTTTCTCAAATATTTGGGATTGACATATTTTTTTCTAGCAACAGCTTTTGTATTGCCTGTTTTTTAGCAACACTCAGTAATGTCTCCTTGAAATATTCTTTACTTTGATTCTGGCGCTTTGAATTAAATTGACTACATATTTAATAATTACTTGGATTTTTGTAGTAGTCTATATAATACATAAAAATATTCAAATGACATAATTAATAAAATGTGAAGTAATATTCCAAAACCAAACAGATATGTTGATTTTGATCTTGACCAGCATTCAGTGGCACCACAGAATCATAACGACTCCAGAGAAATGTAGTGAATTATTTACAAGTCCTGGTAACAATTATGTAAGAGGATATACTTGCAAGATTAAACTAGTAATGAATAAGCAGTGACGAGTGTATAAAATAGTACCTGATGTAGAGAGGTGAACTGGATGCACTTTTTCTTTTCTTTTTTTCCCCCTTCTACTGTTAAACTAGATCAAGGAACCTTAAACTGAAATGTAACACATCTATTATTGTTAGAAGGAAGTTTTGTTTGTGCCATGCTTAGTTAACCTGGTGAACCTAGCTACTTCAAGATGCTGTTAAACCTAGGCACTCAGGGATTAATTTTTTAATAAGACATTTTGGGCTGAGGTAATGACTGAGATTCTGAAAACATCTAACTGACTGAGAAAGACAAATCTGAGTGATTTAAATTTTTGTATTATTATTATTTCAAGCTACATAGGCACTGTATCACCAAGATTCAACTCTAATTGCTTAATCAAATCTCTGTGCAGTGGTTTTACAAAAGCTGCAGAATATTATGGAGAAGAAAGAAATTTTTATTTCAGCTGTTTGTCATAACAAATGAAAGTTGTACAGTGCCTTCGCTTTAGGCAACACCAGATATTTCTGAGACAAAACTGGTAAGACGACCACTGAGGGGGCTGATCAGTTATGGCAGTTCTTGTATTGCAGCAGTGATGCAGCAACTTTTCTTTCTTTCCTATTTTTTTTTTTTCATTATTAGAGCTGATGAAAGTAAATGCTAATTTCTTTTACATGGGAAATACAAAAAAATTATTTTTAATGCCTTATGATTTTTTTTTTTGCTTTCAAATAAAATGAAGGATTTTTTAAATCCACAAGTGTTTATGAAATGATGAAGTTTTTACTACAAACAGGAAAATATAAATGAGTGCTTGGGTTGTGTTTGGGTTTTGGCTGCAAGCAAGCCTTCTCAGATACTTAGTTATATCCAAGTCTGCTGCATCTGCTGTTCTTTGTGTTTTGTTTGGGGTTTTTTGGTTTTTTTGAGGAATGATTAAATATATAGCAGTAAAGATTGTGAAAACACAGGTGCAGTGAAAATCATCACAGCAGTAACTTGTGAGATTTTGCTACCATGTGAGTCTAAATAGGGCAACTAAAATGTAGAATACTGTGGTTTTAATTACTGATAATTCCAATCTAATTAGAAATAGTTTTTCAACTGTGGATATTATAAATGCATATGCAGCTAATCTACAGAATTTTATGATGAGGGAATAAAATGTAATCAACATTAGAAGGGAGTATAATACTCAAGATCCAATATTAATCTTTGCATGTAATAAAAAAAATTGTGGTTCAAAGAACTTGCTTTCTACCATCAACTTTGCATTCATAACATAATCATTTTATGCAAACATTGTTTTCCTGCCTTATGAGTTACTTAACTCCTGAGCCACAAAATTAGTTCATAATCATCTTTAATTACAACATACATGTAAACTGCCAATAGAAATTTCATGGAGTGAAGTTCTCACTGTACAAATGAAGAATACCAAGAAACAGAGATGAACTTGTCATCTGGCTACTCCACTAAATGTTCTGGTTTCAGGTTCCTGGAGCTGGCAGCAGAAAACATGGGAGTTCACTTGTGGTTGTATTAGAAACTAAAATTCGGGGTTTACAAAATTTTGGCAAATCAGAGATTTTTCAGAGTCCAATAGAGTGTCCTTTTTTGAGGTCAGAAACGTTTTGCTGTCTGTAAAATACTGTGAATGTGTTTTATAATTTAAGATGCCCTAGCACACCTAAAATATAAAACGTATCTAATTGGATTCTACTTAAGTACCCAATTCTACAGTATGTGAGAAGAGGGGCATGTAGAAATAGATAAAAAAAACCCATTCATTTAAAGTGTAAATTAGAAGTGTAAGAAAAATTTTTTTCTAGTATCTTTCTCTTTGAAAAATGATGTTTACATGTAAAATAATTATCATAAGCATGAAAAGGGTTACCTTCAAGAATGGCATTATTATTGCACAAGTTGGATAATCTACCCATAGATCATCAAAACTTGATTCCATGTAAATTTAAACAAAGTTTGGGGTTATTGCTGTTCACATAAATAATTCATGTTCTGACTCCCCTTCCCCTAGAGTAGATTGTTGTCAGACTTTCTGAATACTTAGCATAGTTATGTCTGAAACAAACCTGCCAAGCAATTGAGTTGCTCAAAAATATTTCCAAAAATTATCCTGAAAATTTTCTATTACTTACAACAAAAATTTTCATTTTCCTGTTTCTGCTGTTTCTATTATCTCCTTTAATGCTTTCCTTCACGTTACTGGGGAACACTTTACTGACTGATTATTCTTTTAGGAAAAGAACAGACTAGGAAGATGTGGAAATGTTAATGACAGAGATATTAAAGAATACAGTGGAACTCTTGTAGTGAACAGAAGATCAGAGAGGTTGCAGACACACAAAAATGTGCTAATTGAATTACTCTCCCTTAAAAATGTGTGGTGCTACTTCGTTTGTAAGATGGTAGTTTTTTCTTTTGCAGCTCCAATATCACCTCTGGAGTTCCTTATTTCTTCAGTCTCAAAAAATGTTTGCACCCAAGTCCATAGTATTATTTGAGGTATTGAAAGAAAAAGTATGTGGTTTGTAAGCAAATTAATATCTCTTGAGGAAAAAAGGAAAGATTAAGTGACATCCATAGTCATTTGCTGTGAGTGATTGGTTTAAAGACAGGAAGTGTCAGACTGAACTTGTCAAGCAGAACCAAAAGTACTACTGAGGGATTTTATTAATGTAGATCTCAGAATCAAGTTAACTTCTCATTGTCTTCTCTCTGGTTCCTCATAGCCTCTTTCTGAACTGGACTGAACCATTTTTATGCAAATTTTAATGCAAAGCTGTAACCACACATAAATTCCCAGAGGGCAAGCCTTCAAGACTGAAAACAGCTGATCTGAATCATTGTGCTTCAGTCTGAAGAATCATGGCTCCACTCTTCCTCTGCTTGATTTTCTTGTTCCTCAAATAGTCATCTAGTTGATTTGATTTCTGAGATGCAATATTTGTCAATGTTGAGCCATGACTAGGGTTTTCACCCACCAGATTTCCTGCTGGTCTCACTTAGCCTTGAACAGGCCCAGGATTGTGTGGTTTCAGAGACTAGACTCGCAAAGTCCTTTTTGCCTGTGGCTTTAGTATTCATGGATGCAGAAGCTAGTGACTGTTGCTTTAGTCTTAAACACTAAACTGCTTTAGTTGTTTTTAGTAGGAAAGAAAAATTAACACCAAAGATCTCTTGCATAAAGAGCTGCTGTTCTGCTATGTGTTCACAGCGAAGTTAATACTGTTAGAGATCAGGGTTACAATATGTTGAGACTGATTTTGATAGGCTTGTTCTTTAAAAGCACAGCAGAGGGGGGAAAAGAAGATTATAAGTTAATTCTATTCTAACTAGGAAAGTCATAGCAAAAAATACACTTGTAATTCCATGTATGTCATTGTTCATTCAGTGAGGAAATGTGTGGAGGGGTACAGAATTGCAGGAAAGAAAAATGTGGTGTGCTTTTTACAACATTTCTCCCAGACCTCACTTATTACAACATTTTAACAGCATGGTAGGATGGTTCTGTGAAGGTAAGTATATTGTTACAAATCTTTTATCATGGACTGTGTAATAGCAAACAGAATCTCAATTCTGAGTTTAATGTCTTACGGGCTAGTCTGAAAAAAACAGAGAGACATGTTTGTTCATGCTATCTGTGATCCAGCAAATCTTTAATTAGATCAAGTTCTGTAGAAACTGCTTCTATGGGAGAGTTCTCCTGTGCAGAGCAGTCTATAGAGCAAGCACTTAACTTTTGTGGCTTGAAACACCTACATAGATGACCTGCAGCACTCTAGTCTGTCTATCTGCCTCTTACTCTTTCAGAGTACATCTGTAGACCATCAACCCTAGAAGCGGCTTTGCACAGCCTAGAGTGAAGCACTACTGAAGATGTAGACTTTGGATGAAACTTTGTCCCCTGTCTTTTCTTTGGATGGCCTTTGCTTCAGGTTTTGCTATGATGTTCTGATATGCACAGTTGTTTCCACAAGTTGCACAGGGATAGCTTAGTGCTTGACTTACTGCTGTGGATTTTACAGCAGGGATCAAGAGCTGAAATACTTTTGTGTGTTTGGCCTTAAGTTGTTTTGCCTTAGTTGTTTCTTATTGGCAACTAATACTAAGTATTATTAAGAAATCAATTTATTTTTCATAAGGCCAAATGAGCTGGAAAGCATGTAAGTCCTCCCAAACAGAAAAGTGGGTTTATTACCATTTTTGTATGTAAATAAAGTAAAAGAAACTTGATAAAACTTAAACTTCTACAGTTGACATGAAATTCAACAGTGCTACTGCTTACCTACATCAATGGGATGGGTAAAGAAGCTCACAGAATGGTCAGAGGGAGACAAAGATGTGTGGAATAGGAAAGAGAAGATACTGACAGTGAGATCTGCCTCAAAAACATCTAGTATCTTGTTCCTGCCATGTTAAATACTAGAAATTTTGTAGTTGAGAAAGTTATCCTACTTGAACCCTGGAGAACTGAGAGTCTGTTTCTGTAGACCTTAGGAATTCTCATTAGTTGTCACATTAGGTGAATGCAGCTATTTCAAGACGGTCTCTGTGTGCTTTTTCTTTCTTGGATACCCATACTTGAAATGCTGTACTGGAAGATTTGAAAGCCTATGTGATGAGCAGGTTTTTGAAAATGGATCATAAGAACCTTCAGTTAGGCAGATTGAGTGGCTACTTTAATCTTCTGACTGGAAAACAAGGATAATTTTCTGTGTTTTGGTCTCTCTACATAATAATAAAAACAAGAAAAATCAGTTTTCTGTAGTGGCAGTTAAAGGAATTCTACCAAACCCTTTAAAGGTTCATATTTGTTTATAGTATTACTACAATGTCAAGATTTTGTTATATTTGCTCGAAAAATGTAAATAAATAAGTTCAAAGTAGTTCACGTAGGATTTTCAGAAAAATATTCTGTTTTGACTGCAATTGAAGTGGATTTTTAATGTATGACAAGGAACTACAAGGTAATGAATGCTGAAGTATTAGTTACTTACAGTCATCCCTTGTATTTTTGCATCGGTGGTATTATATTTCCTTCTTTTGTGTTTATTTATATCCTTTACTTAGTCTCAAGTTTGTTATTGTATTAACAAGGATTTTGTGTGTGAATTAGAAGATTTTTCTTCCTCACCTTGCTGATACCTACATTATTGTATTCTAATAGGTTGACGTTTGCCTTAACCACTCCAGCAATCTGTGTTATTTCAGCAGACTAATTGTAATTACTCATGTTTAAGCGTAGTTGTTGTGGGCAGTGTGCTTATATTAACTCGATAATGGGAGCTTGATCCTGTTTCTTTTTAGTCAGCAGAAAAGTAATATTACACAAATGAAATAGTACTAGGGAGTAGGACCAAGAGAAGAAAGTTGAAATACTATTCAGCTAACACTGGGTAGCTGTTTTTTTAACTCATTGAATTTAGAATTTAAGAAAAGAATTCAACTGTTCAAGGCCTAAAACAGAGAGTTGGAAGATAAGGGTCCTGACTCCAATATGGTCTTCATTTGTGTATGCCAGGAAAATTTTCATATATGCCTTACTTTACCCCAAATTAAAACTGGATAATAGTACTTGACAGCAGAATTTTAAGTTTTACCCTTTAGGGCTTTGAAATCTGTGATGGGTAGGTTTTGTGTAAGAAAAAAGTATTTTTATTTCATTTTAAAATACTGCAACTAATGCTTAAGTGATAAACTTAAGAACTTCTGTGAAGCAATCTTTTGTTTTCTCAGCTTAAGTTAAATGCAAAAGAACCATAGTAAGCCTTGCTTGTGAGGTTACACAAAATTGGCAGGCTAGGGAGTCAAAAACTGTAGGTTTTTTTCTTCTCTGTTGCTTCCAGAGAGCTCTTGTTGACTTTGTGGTTACTGTTTTAGATGCTGTGTTGTTCTTAGGATCTAGGGAGCTGCTTAATGATAATGCCACTAATTTTTAACTTGGATTTAAAGACAGTAATGCCAGTAAATGGCTGTTTCCTGGAGGAATTCAAAATCAACATTAAACAACTTGCTTACAAGCAGATGAGTACCTCTGCTTGGCAGGAATGAATGGACTTGGTTTTTTAATACTAAGGATATTTGTGGGAAATTCAGAAACAAAGAAGAAGGTTTTGCTCTAGCCTGGCTGTGAATCTGAAATCTTGCTACCAGTGCAAGATCATAAAGATGGGCCAAGTTTTGAGAGTTGACTTAGTTGCAAGCTCACTCTTCTTTACTCTCCAAAAAAAGCCCGTGTTTTGGAAAGTACTGTTTCCAAGTCTCTTGACTGGTGTGGAGTTCCAATATTCTCAAAGAGACTTTTCCTTCAGCTTTCCAAAGTCTTCATACGAATTGGACACCACTTGTAGAATGTCTGCCTGATGGTAAATTATGGTTTTATTTCATGAGTTCCAGACCAAATGGGCCTTACAGAACATAGCAGTCCTATCAACCTGAACTAGACATGCCCAAGAGTTTTTCACTGACAGTGTTGTGATCCTAGGTCTGTGTGCCACAGTACTTTCCATGTCTTTTCTCCTATGGTTTCCATAGCTTTTCTCCTTGTCCTGAAGTTCCTGCCTGGATTATAGTGTATGCTTGGTTGCAGGAAAGAAAATTTTGAGTGAGGCATAATGAGTATCAGTTGTGTTGTCTTCTGCCCTCCATAAAAATTAAACTGCATAAATAGTTGCTAAGTATTTGTGAACATCTTGGAAGAAAGGAGAGAAAATAATCTGTCCCTGAAGATGGTAAACTTAGAGAGGGCACTCATTTCCTTATGGAAATTCTTGCACTAAGTATGAGACTTGTTAGAATTAGAAGAGACACACTAATTAGAATGGAAATTGCGGCATTTACTTATGCTCTTCCAGGTTTGTTTGGTTTCTTGGGTTTTGACCTGGATTATGATGTAGCCTGGAGTTATTTGAACTGTGTTTGAATTAAAAGTTTCAAGGTTAAAAAATGGACAGGCTTCTCTAGTTCACACAGTGTAATAAGGTGACTTTTTAGGATTCTCTCTTTACTCATCCAGTAGCAGAAATAAAGTCATTCAGACCACATGTATTTTAAGCTTACTTCAAGCAGATTCATAATCCCTTATTTCTACACGTACCTGGAAACTGTCTTTTATTTGCAAATAGTTTGTTCTGTTTTGTTGTTTTTCAAAGCAGGGCACTGTTCCCTTGGCTTGAAACCACATAGGAGTTAACATTCTGTGGCTGACAGACATTCTTTTTCTAATGAAGTATATTCTCTCCTTATTCAGGAAGCTGGTGGGTTTTCTGTGTATATGTGTCGGCCCCATTGTCTTCTTTCTACCTTCCTCCTCTTTGGTTTTTTTTTTTTTTTATTTTTTTTCTTCTTTTACAGGTGTCACCAGTTATCAGTAAATCAAGGGACCTAAAATGTACCTCAGAGCATGGCACAGATGAAGACTTGCCTGCAACACAGTAAGCAAGAAATACTTTTTAAAGTTTGCATTGTTATTTCTGCAACTGCTGTGAGCAGCCTCAAAAGGATTATTTTGTTTTAGCAAGCAAAACTGGAAGCTGGCTTGTCTATAATCATTTAAAAAGTGCTTCACACCAGAAATAACAGCTGGTATATATGGTATAAAACAGCTGGTATATATGTCCACACACATGCATAAGTGTACATACATCCTCAGCTGCAAAAGGATCAAGGACTATAATGTACTTGGGTATCAAAACTCGGTATATGGGATTGATCTGTAGCACTCTTAGCTACATAATAGGCTTTATTACTTGAAACTCAAATCTATTTTCTCACCTTCAAAAGTTTAATATAAACTGCAAAAGATTGTCACATAGTGAGAAGATGCAAGCTAGCCTTTCTGTTGGTGATACTACCATTATTAATATATGTTACATATTCATAATTTGAAAGCTGTAAGCAGATAAAATCTCAACATTTTGAACAAGAGCTTCCACAGTATCTTAAATTGTTGCAACCATTCAAATGGAAAAAATACATCTGAAAATACTTCCTGTGTTTGCCATTACAAGTATCTGTTATCTAAGCAAAGTTATTACCCTGATTTGTTTTACAAATTAGTCCTCTTCCCATATAAATGATCTGTATGTATACACTGTAGATGTGGCTAAGTATCTGATTTTAGCTTAGTCTTCATTTTCCGTTTCTAGCTTAACTAGTTTTGAAAATAAATTGTGAGTGGAATGTTTAGTTAGCCCTGATGCATGATGAGAACTAGGCTGTATAACTACATGTTGACAGAATTCAGTGTTGAATATTGAACATAACTATTCTGATAGGATGTACATTAAGGAAGGAAGTGCTTTAAAAGCACAGTTACTGTGACGGTTGATGCAGTGTGCTAGAAGCCAGTATCAAAAATTTAGTATGACTCAACTCTATTAGCAGAACTTCAGGAAACAATTATTTTGAGTGACCTTTCCAGGGCATCCACTGAGGAATGCAGGATATAAAATGTGGAATCACAAATAATTTAATGAAATTCAAGAATTATGAATCATATGAAATACTAGTTTTAACTGAAGCTAAGGCTATCCTGAGAAGAGGTCACTTTACCCTGAAACTTCAGTTACAGTTCAGGTAGGTGAGAGAAGAAGCCCATATGCCTAAGTCACTGGGACATACTTTCTCCTCCAGAACTGTGGGGTGCAGGAACAACCTGCAAATGCTGCTCTAAAGACACGTTTCATGTCATTCCTGTCCCATCTTTGCAAAAAGCAGTATTGTAGTGCCACATCCACAAGCTTTCAGGGTACTGAGCTGTTCTCACCTGGTCATTAATAAAAGATGCCATAAAGGTAGCATTTGATGATACACCTTATGTGGGAAGAGCTACTTCAAAAGGCAGAGAGACAGATACTTCAGGACTATGCAGTGCCCTTTTTTCCTTCCCTGTAAAGGACACTGTGGGCTTTATTATATTTTTGCTGCATTTGTCCCCTGTGCTCATGTTTTGCCTGATCTGGAGAGGGCAATTTTCATTGCATGTTTTAAGATCAGAATCCAAACCAGAGCATTACCTTTTCCTGATATAAAGATTGAATCTGAAATTATGTATTTTGCAGCTCTTCTATAAGCTAGAGCATAAGAAAGTCTTTCTAATTACTAGTCTTTCACTAGTCTTTCTAATTACGGCAATGAATGTTCATACCAAGTTTTTTTCAGGAGACTACAAGGTTTTCCCTTATTTTGAGGGCTAGAAGATGGAAAGATCTTCTGGCATTTCTGGTGCCAGTAGTTTGAAACACTGTTCCCTATTTCTGTTTATAGGCTTTGTAGTACAAACTAGATAATAGAACATCTCAGTAATGGGGCTGCATATTTTTGATTAAAATGCACTTTGTGTCTGAAACCATGACCTGCAGGAGCTGAGACAGATCTCTAGTTATCTTGTTCACTACAACTGATGGCATCTTGAAATAACCTTAAAAAATTACACACATGCAAGTGTTACTCTCTTAATTGCAGAAGTTTTCTATTATCTTAAAACTACATCAACGTGACTTGAGGCTCAGTCCAATCTAGTACCTAAATAGTTGCTCCACCTAAAACTTTCTGTTGCCTTCTGTTTTTTTGTGAAAATAGACAATCCATGTCACATCCTACTTTATAATAGTATTACGCAGCAAATAAGCTTTGTGAGAATCAATTGAGATGTGATTGCCAAGTATGTGCTTTCACTGTGGAGAAGTGACACTGCCAGCATCTGCACAACTAACTCTACCTTTCTTTGAGTCTCCAAATGAATATTAGCTGTAGCACGAATTAGAGCAATATTTGTTATGGCCACAGTAGCTGCTGTAAATCACAGAATCACAGAACATCAGGGATTGGAAGGGACCTCAAGAGATCATCTAGTCCAATCCCCCTGCCAGAGCAGGAACACCTAGAACAGGTCACACAGGAAGGCATCCAGGCGGGCTTTGAATGTCTCCAGAGAAGGAGACTCCACAACCTTTTTGGGCAGCCTTTGCCACTACTCTGACACCCTCACTGTAAAAAAGTATATGAAAGTAGTAAGCAAACCTTTGTGACATGTCTGTCTTAGAATTTCTGTGTGGAAAATATGGTTTTGCAGTAGGGAAACAAAACTTATGCAAGATAGTAATAGATTGTACAGAAAAACTGGATAGTAGTTTCACCCTAAGAATATTAATGACTATATATACAGACTGTATCTGTTAGCACAGTCATCTCCTGACATAACTTACCATTCAACAGTTTTGTTGAGCTGCACTAGGTAGTGCTCTTTGCATAAATTTACAAATGATTGCACATCAGACCCAGCTGAACACTCTGTTAGGTTGGTGCTTACATTACTGATTAATTATGATTTTGTACCCTAATTGCCTCACGCAGCAGTACTTCCCAAAGTGTTCCTGGAATCCTAACACAGAGGGTCTTAAATTGTAGAAATTTTATTTCAGCATGTTCTGCTATTAGAACTGCAGCAATTAATGTATTCAGGGGTACACAATTTAGCTTAAAAAAGTTATTCAAACTATAGGCACACGATAGGAGTCCATTAGAAAGGCTGATGTGTAAACATTTTCTTTGGTACAAAGTGATTACATTGAGACAGTGTCACCAACACTAATGCTCTTGCAGCACCCTTGCGGGGGAAACTGCAGACATCTCAGGGCATTCTTTAGTCTCGATTCATCTGCTCACTCATGTATTTCTGCAACTTTCAGCATAATAGTTTTGGTCACAAACCAGAACATTAGACACAGTACTGATTCTGAATGAAGATGGTACCTGCCCTTAGAAGGTTACATTCGAAGAATTATTACATATTTAAATAAAGTTACAGCTTCTGCCAGGAGTGGAAATGCGTGGTAAAAATGTTGTAACATTGTCTGTAAGGCCTGTCTAATTCCTTTGTTAGAAGAACTAACTTGGAAAGATACAGAAGCTTGACTGATGCTTTTGAAATTGTATGAAGTCTGATAAATATGAATAGACATTAAAGTGACTTACTATTGTGTCATACGTCAGGTAAATTAAAATAGAAAACTAATCTGACAATCTTTGCCTGCCTGTCTTATTTTTTTTTAATAAATAAACCAGAAGTCTCTCTTTAATTACAAGCATTTTGGTGCTTGAGCTTAAGAAAGAAAAGAGAGAGAGGAGGAGGCCAGTAATTTGTATTTTCTAATTACATCTGTTGACTATTGATCTAGATTTCTAAGATCATGAACAGTTTTTTTGAAAGCAATTCTATGATATGTTGAAAAAATAGACTAGTGGAATGGTCTCATCTCATTTTTTTTTCTGCTTTGTTCTGCTGTGGAACAGTATTTTTTGTAGCTGCTTCAGCTTTGTACTTAGGGGGGGCAGGCAGACAATTGCTCTAACAAATCAGCTGTGCATGGAAGAAAACTCTAAATGTGGGCTAACTTTGTGTTTCTTTTACTCTTTTTATATCCATCTTGCTCTAGAGGTGCAAAGAAAAAGAAGAAAAGAATACAGAAAAATTATATAGAAAACCAGCACAACTTAATGGGTCTCAATACTCTTATATCATCAGCTACTGCTGATGGTGTTGAAAATGAACCTACAGCTGATGGGATGGATTTGAAGAAGAAGAAAAAGGCAGCAAGAGGCTCAAACTTAAGCACAAATGGAAAGACAAATATTGCCTTTGTGCCTGAATGCTGTGACATATAATCACAATTTAATTCTAAGTACTGATGTGATATTTGGTATACAATTTGAGAGCAGCAGCTATGATCTTACTTCTAGAACTGACAAGAAACAAAGTTAAAATAATCAAATATGCAAAATGGCACCAGCTGTGACTTGCCAATGCCATAAGCATTTTTTGGAAGACTTTTGCCCTGGATTCCATGAAATTAACAGAATTTGAATGTACTGGCCTTCACTGGACTGGTAAAATCTGAAAATACCTTCAGTATTTCATGACAAATATAATGTTAACCAATTTTAATGTCTCATTACACCTTAACTCAGGCTAAGCAGGTATTTCTGTAGACTGTGGAGTCAAGTGAAGAAGTATGGTGTAAACAACACAAGCGCAACCACTGCGTAAGTTATTAAATTAGCATTTTAAGATGTGTTGTAAGTAAAAAAGAGGAGTGTACAGAACAGTAACATTCCAAAGGAATGCTGACATTACAGTGTACCCGAAAAAAAAAGCTTATTTTTTCCCCAAAATTTTCCTGACATCAAATATTCATCTGGGGTGCATTTCACAGCTCTGCTGCAAATAGAGTAACTACCTATGCAACTGCACTGTCTTCAGTGCATGCAGTGCATGCACTCATGCTTAACAATGTAAATAAGTGTTGCAAATTCCAGGCAGTTATATTTTTTCAAATGAGGTTTAATGCACATAATAAAGGTGGGTTCCAGCTTTGTAAGAGTTCTTGGCTGCTTTGTCAGCGGTCTTGCCAAATACATTTTCTTTTGTCTGAATTAAGTATTTCATATCCAACTGAGCTGTTTGTTTTACTTGTAGTTCTTATTCACTTTTAAGTGTTGTTAATCTATTTTTTACTTAAGTGTTATATTGTGAACTTTTACAAATTACTTCACTAATTATCCAGAGTGCTAAATAATTTATAGTTTATATTAAAGGAAACACTTTCTATCAGTTAGTGTTGGTATTTTTTCTGGCTGATGATGTCCAGTTTATTTTTACTCTACTAAGAAATTCTTCCTCCTCCCCCTCTGAAGCAATAAATAACATAAAATTAGAAAGCCCTTATTTAGTAGACAGGACACTTGATTCCATTAAAAAAAGAAGTGAGAATAACAATGTTGGGCACTGATGTGTGAAATGCACCCAGATGCAGAGGACGAGTTGCTATATATTGTAGTAACTTCTCTACACATGTTTTATAGCCAGAAAAAATCTGTAAACTTGCTTCTTTTGAGTTAAGCACGGCAGCAAATACTCTTTTTTAGTTCCACTGATTTTTGTTCTTTGCCAGCAGTCCTAACTTTGCTTTGCCTAGAGCATGGCTGTGGAATTCTCCCCTAAATAGTACTTGAATATGTATACTAGAAACTTATTAGTGTCTCTTTCTCCAGTCAGATGTGGTGTAGAATTTTCTTTGTCCTGGGACTAGCCTTCCAGCGAGGCTCCTTATCATGCTGCTTTTGTGATATATTCCAACTGCCTGATGTGTGGGATTTAATGGTTCTTGTAAGATGTTGAGATTTTTCTCTATTATATTTCCTAAAATGTCCCAGGTCACACTGAAAATAAGGGCAGAGCGTGACATCAGTCTCCACGTCAGGGAGAGCTGAGCAGTAGCCAAGATCTGGGAGCTCATTGGAAAGCATTGTAAAATGTTAATTTGGCATTGTGGACATTGCAGACCGAAATAACACTTCAGATAAACACCGCGGAGAGATGGTAGTTCTAATCAAAGGCACAGCACCTCCTTTCATGCTTGCGAACTAGGGCTCCAATTATGTTCACTGCTCTGAAGCTGAATAGAGCTGCTTTGCCACACTTTCCAAATTGAGAGGAGAGGCAGCAGTAGTGTCTTCCAAGGCACAGTTCCAAATAACAATTAAGCAGAAGGAATCAGATAAGAGCCAAACATGAAAATGCAGGGAGTTGAAAATAAACTTTTCACAATGTTTTCTTGGAATTGCAATAGCTTTTGTTTTCAGTTTTGGGTTTTTGGTTTTGTTTTTTTATTTTCCCTCCCCTACCGCATGGTTGTTTAGAGGCTTCTATTGCTTTATATACCATGTCATTGCGATACTAGTTTTCTGTATTCATTTAACAGAAAATGAACAAAAATTCCAGAAATTAAGGAAAATAATGTGATCCTTCTGTATCACAATCGGAATCTTGAGATGAAATTACATTAATAAATCATTAACATATCATAATCGCAAAGTTTTTACCTTTTTATCAGAAATATGGCCAATACATTTATTTTAAGAAAGCCTACTTTTCTCACAGTGTTAGTAGATATTTTTACTCTACAGATATTGCTGTTGAAAATTTAAGTAAACAAGAAAGGGTAACTATTTAATATTTGTTGTTTGTGTGTTAATGCGAACTACAGTTTTCAGAATCACTGTAAAATTAGTCATCTCTACGTGTGCTGAACATTGCCCAAGTATCTAAAGAACTTAAATTTCAGTGGAAGAACAGAATTCCAGAAGGATTCTAATTGCCTAGTGAAAATTTTCCTTCTGTTTTTATTTTTTTTCCCCTAATCATAGAACTATGTGAAGTATCTTAAAACATGAGTGCCCTTCAGAATTGTATCCCAAGGCACAAATTAAAACACAGAGTTATAAAAGTCTATTTGAAAGAGTTTTTAGAGGGTCAAACAAGTTCACTGCTGGAACAAAGCAGATAAAACCCAGTTTAGAAAAGGGTAAATATTAGATATTCAGAGCAGCCTGGTGATAACAGCATAGTAGGTCTTTCATTGTTCTAGTGTTTTTAGGTTTTGTGTGGGTGGTTACGACATACAGTTCCTATTACATTTTTACGATATGGCAGAGCCACAGCGAACAATGCATAAATTAACTAGAAGAGAAGGGATGGCACATTTTTCCTGCATTTCCCCATAGCCATCAGACTGCATTTATTTTTTTTCCCTTTAAAATAATGTGAGGCACAGACATCATAAAGCACAATCAGTGTATTTGTAGCATCACTTAATTCAGAAGGCGGTAGGGGATGGATCACAGTCAAACAAGGGCTAATGAGAACACAGAGGAACATGACAACTGAAAGTCTCTGTTGACTAGTGAACTAAATCTGCCGGCTGGACCTGATTGTCTGATGGAGAATTGAATGTCAGGATCATTTAGGGTTAACAATGGCCCATTACAAGCAAAAGCAGACAGCTATGAAAAATAGCCGGCATGGTAGCCATTCTGCAGGGACTGTGGATACAAACTTGATAATGAGGCACTTCATTCACTACATCCTTCTGCTCTAATTGCGAAGGTGAATAGGAAATACTTCATTTCAGGCGGGAACAGACTAAAGCGAAAACACTTGTTTGGTAAACACAAAGAGTGGTGGGGTTTTTTAATGATCCTTTCCTTGCACATATGAAATTAGTATGGATGCAGTGCAGCCTATTTTATGGACATGGAAATAGGGAGAGGGTAGAAACATTTTCTGAATAGAGGAGGGAGGCTGGACAAATATGTGCAAAAGTTTCTACTGTGGGGGTTTTCCCTTCTCATTCTTTCCAATGACTGTCCGGGATGTTTTGGAAAAATATATTTATGGAAGTACACCTGCACTTGTAAAAACATGCTGTGTGAGTTCAAGGAGTTTTATTGTTTAGAGTATGAAAGATATGCATTAAGAGCAAAGCTGTTGCACGTAAGGAATAGAAACAAGAGGAGGTCTGAGAGAGGGAAATAAGCAATTTGAGAAGAAAACTGCTGTTTGGGGGAGACTTGCATGTGGCAACTAGAAATTGGAACTTAAGAATAAGGAACAGAAGATAGTGAAAAAGTGTGTTACAGCAGAGCC
The DNA here is from genome assembly GCA_013400935.1 of Turnix velox. NCBI lineage: Eukaryota > Metazoa > Chordata > Aves > Charadriiformes > Turnicidae > Turnix > Turnix velox. Next base: position 209,197 of record VZTY01015157.1, read on the forward strand.
TTGATGGCTTCAGTCATGGGAGTCTTTTATACTTGAGAAATTAAAATATTTAACCACTTCATTTTTTATGCAGTTAAGTTTTGTACTATTTACAGGAGCTTTTTGAATTCTTTAAAACCCATGAGGAATATTCTCCAGTGTCTCTCCAGTCACTCATACTTCAACATTGTCCTAACTCTGAGGTACAGCCCAGAGAGGTTCATGTCATCTATGGCTTGCGGTGCTGTTGAGATAGCTGTAGGGCACTTTTGTAGTTGTCTGTTGCAATGGGTATCTCTGCCTTCATTCCTCTGCCACTCCAGCCTCTTCATCTGGTGCAAAGCAGATTTCACACCAGGCATCTAGCTGCTGTTTTGAATGAAAAATATGGTATGTTCATTTTACACGTAGATATGGTATGTTCATTTTACACGTAGATATGGTGTACTCACAGTGGTTTTGGCCAGCGTTCTGTCCTTAGTTTCATCTGTTGTGTGCTAGTCGCTTGCTGCCTTCCCCCTTCAGAAGGGTCTGTTATCCACCAGAGACATATAGATGGAGAGTGCAGGTCCTGCAAGACGCTCAGAGTGAATGGACTCCTTTATTCAAAGCTCCTCTGAAGTCAGTAAGGATTAGGCTTTCAGTAGCAATATCGTGGCCATAGTTTATTCATTAATGTACATTTAAGACTGGAACAAACAATTTCTAGCTCACACCCAAAAATGAAAATGATAGCTCTATGTTTCATCTGAAACTCCAGCCACCTGGATTTTTGTGAGGACTGTGTCAGGACAAATGAATTTGGATTGTGTTCAGTTGTGGCAAACAGGTTTACCAGTTCAGTCTAATGCTCAAATGCAAATATTCAGAAGAAACTACAGATGCCACTTTCAGCGGATAAATGTTTCCACAGCGGTGAAGCAGTATCAGTAAAATCTATACTCTGAGCAGACATCAAATTTTTGTTGCTCTTCTATCGCCTGCACAGGCAGGGAGTGTAATAAACTAGTGTGCAGCAGCTGTAAATTTTCTGAGGATTTATCTAACCACAAATACATTGAAATGGGGAAATAGGGCTATATTAAACTGTGCAAGATGCTGCTGGAACTCAGCCACTTCTGCAACATCCTGTAATTAATTTATTATGACAGGTCTGGCAAACTGAAACACCCAATACACTTGCGACAGAATGTTATGATATAGCTGTTTGAGAACTTCATAGTCCCATAAAATGCAGGTATAGCTGAATGAGGGGAAAAAAAGCCAAAAAGACAAAAAGTCCAATATTATCATTCTTTCTTTGAATTTAGATTTTTTTTTTCAGACTGACGTTTGCCAAGACCATGGAATGTCCATACCAAATTCAGTGCAGACAGAGGTGCTGGCTAGAAAGGAAATTGTTGCAGAATATATTGGCTTAGATCCTAGTTTTCTGCGAGTCAGAAATAGAGTTAATGAATTTCTGTGAAGATGTTCAACTGAGTAACCTCTTTTCACGCATTCTATGAGTGAGTGCAGTCCTTAGCCATTTATTTTGGTGATGAAATAAGGTAGAGCTGTGACATTCAGTGCTCATTTAACTTTCATATCAGTAGATATTTTTGTGTCTCTGCCCATGATAAAGGCCCTTGGGTTTCTTTCATAATAGTGAGCAAGTTACAATGAAATTGTATGTTGAAAAGGGAATTAGTACAAATTTCTCACAAACATTTTTTTCACGTCTCTTACTGCTTAATTCTTACAAAAACAACTAAAGCAGGTCTTCCATGAATTCAACTGATATCCTATATTCATTGCCTCACCCCTCAGTTAAAATGCAGAAATACTGAATTTCATCTTGTTCTGGGAATACCTTCAGTCTTTACTCCTCTCTTAATCTGCATCTAAATATAGCCAGTCTGGCACTGCAGAGCTGTTAAACATAGAAGAAAATTTCTCTTTCTCTGCTCTCAAATTTTGATAAGTAGAAGAGATTGGTTTGGTTCCTTGCTTACACTGTGTATTTTAATGCACACAAGTTAAGCTTTTGCTTATTCATTGCTGAAGGTGAATGATGCAGAGTAAATGCAATTAGTTGTCACCACCAAGTGTTACTCACTTGGCAATGTTTTTTTATTATGGACTGTGATTGTTCCCTTATTTCCACTTTGGCATCTTTATTTTGCCATTGCATCATCAGCCTTTTTTTTTCAGTGTATATCGTGGAGATTTTGGCTCGTTTGTACACTGTATAAAGCAACTTAATTTTATGTGCTGCATAACATGTGAAGCTACGCTCATGGCTGTAGTAGTGACATCAGCCCCAGGCTCATTAAAATAAATGCCATCTAAATCCAAGCTCTAGCAGCCTCTATAAGCCTATAATAAGCTTATACGGGGTGGTTAATCCCTATTGTGGTTTGGTATAATGTCATAATGAGAAAGTGACATCAGGAAAAGGGCAAAAGTGGCAGTAAATGTGCTCTGCAGTGTGGCCCATGGCTCCTCCTTAACCAACTGCATGACTGGAACTGATCAAGTCCAGATTACACTGGAGGATGATTAAAATTACTTTTCTCTTAACTTAGGCAGAATGCCATGGGGCAATAAATATCCTGGGGCATCTTTCCTCGGTGATGCAGCATGGATGTGCACAGGCAGACAGAAGATATGGTGCAACATGAAGCCCTCTGCTGCCTTGCTACCTGACAAAGGGTAATGTCCTTGCAGGTCCCATCCACCAAAGGAAACATCCAAGAATGGGGTCTCTTGATTTAGATCCCAAAGCTACTGGTTTTTTTGCCTGCATCCAAAGGTTTGGATGGGAACTGAGTGGGCTGTCCTGGGGACAGGTCTGTAGGCAGCAGGACATGTTCAGTCCCTAAAGGGGGGACCCTGGGACTGGTTCTCAGAGAGGGGGCTGCAGGTTGGTGCTAACCAGGGGCAGGACCAGCCACCAAGCCAGCACAGGGAAGGAAGCACTAGACAATCCATTTTGCAGCATGCCTAATTGAAGTGTGGTAACTACAGCTGGGTTTTTGCTTGTCGTTCTTTCAGCCAGGATTATATTTTCTCTCTAAGAGTGGGAAAAAATCTTCAGTGGCAGCTTTTGGAGTTGAATGTCTTCTGCATTTTCCTCTTTATGCTCTTTGGCAGTAAAAATAGTGTAAGTTTTCAGGTATTTGGAAACTTGGGCAGCTGGATTTTGCTGACAAACACTTGAGATAGAGTTTTTGACATCAGCTTCAGAGTCCAAAGGGGTAAAGTCTTGGCTGCCTCCAATTAGATCTCCTGGCAGCCTAAATTCATATTAAGAAAAGCTGTCTGGTAGTTCTCAGGTTCTGGTGGTTTATCAGGTTCTGCGTGGAAGGACAGAGACCCACATAGACATGGCCTAAGGCACAATTTCTTGATTGGTTTGTGCTGTCATCTAGAAACAACTTGGTTCAGTTTAGGTCATCCACATTGATAATATTTTTTCACAACATTTATCATTAGCTCATATTTTTCACACCAGTGAAAGTGGAGGCAATGTAGCACTTGTAGTGCTGATGGTCAGGCTGTACCACTACCCATGAAGATTTCTCCTGGGCCATGTAAAACTGGGAGGTTTGGAGGAAAAAGCTGTAAGACTGAAATTGCTTTCAGCCTAGGTGGTAGGTGGGTGCACTTAGAATGGGCCTGCCCCCAGAGGTGATAAATCTAGTTTTTGATTCTAGGACAAGTTTTGAATGGAGAGGAAAGATCGACTGGTTCAGCACTTTGAAATTGACACACTGGTCAAACTCTGTCAAGGTTTGGCCTGTGTGTAGGCTGAGGTTGCTTCACTGAGTCATTTGAACTTCACAAGTTTCCCACACTAAGAGCACCACTCTAACATCTGTGAATGTTTTGGGCTACCTTTTTTTTTTGTTATTGTTCTGGTTTTGTTCCTTTTACGAATGTGTGGTTATGCACATTGGAAACTTATCTTTGTACCATGGAATAAACCCATTTCTGATTAATTTGAACTGTTGGTATCTTTTTTCTGGGACATGTGTGTATGTCTTTTCCTAGAGCTAGACACAGCTTAGTTCACATATCTTCTTTCTTGGGACCTGACAATGGACTGACACAGCTTCCAAACTTGAAGACACTGTGCCAGAAACTGTAGCAGAATCTCACTTGCAGAGTTCCTATGTGACGTGAAGCTTTTTGGCAAGAACATATCTTGCAGGGTTCACTTTTGAGTAAGAGTTTAGTGAGAAAGAAAAAGAGACACAAAGAACTGTCTTGTCATTCAGAACCAGCAGAGAAGTACTTGAGCAGCTTCCTGGTAGTCTCTCCACTGGCAGTGCAGCAGAGTGGAAAACAGTCCCTGCTACACATGGATTTGTGAACAGTGGCAAATGTTGCACAGGATAAGGGCCCCTGGAAAGACACAAAATTTATGGTGCTGCTCCCATTCTACTTCCCAGACACCTTCAGTTTCCTGCTGGCCTCCTGCCTCACCTGGAAAACTCCAGCTGAAATGGAGAAGTTAGATGGGTGGCAGTGTGCCATGTGCCCAGGCATCAAACGCTGCTTATCTCTCTGACAGACACCCTGCCTTCCATCCCCGGGATGACTCACTTCTCCATGCACTCATGCCTTGTGTAACTCAAAGAACTTATTCACTCCTGGACAAATTTGTGCAAATATTGATATAACTGCTTTGTTTTGTAGCAGCCTTTTTGAAGGTTGGCTTTTTTGTTTAGGTTGATGGAGGCCTCCATAAGATTAGCAAGGAGCTTCTGGACATGGTTAGATGGAAAAAGAAAATATATCAGAATTGGAAGCATGAGAGAGTTAACTGGGAGGAGTACAAAGAGGTCGCCTGAGTAACAAGGGAAAAGATTATGAAAGCTAAAGTGGAGGTGGAATTAAAACTGGCCAGGGACATAAAGGGAAATAAGAAAAACTTTTACAAATATGTAAATGAAAAGAGGAAGACTAGGGAAGATGTGGGCCCTTTCCAAAAAGACACCGGAGAGGTGGGCACAGGGGGGTTGGAACACGATGATCTTTAAGGTCCCTTCCAACCCAAACTATTCTATGATTCTATGATTGGCTGAGGTGGGGCTTCTTTGCCACTGCCATCATAACTTTGACCGTAGAGGTGTGAGCAGAGGTGAATTTTGCTACTTCTGTCATAAGGTGCCAATGTGAATTGTTGGGTGAAAAGCATTTGTCCACATTAAATTTAAAACTGTGATCTGGATTCTTATTGCTGCCTGGAAACCAAGAAAACAATTTGTCAAGAGAATCTGAAATTATTTATTTCCATTTTGTTGGGCTGAATTTATATCTGGTTTTATGACTTTTAACTGAAATTAGATTAATTTTAATCTGAAATTATTTTCTACATACTCAGTCTAATTCATTATCTCTATTTTTGTTTAATCAATATTTAATAGAAATACCAGAAATTATTTTAAGCCAATTGTGAAAAAAAAAAAATAATTATATTGTAAATGTTAACAGAGTTGATATTTTTTTCACTGAGACTTCTGTGCTTATTTGAAGATAATGTTTTTCAGAAAAATGTTTGAAAAATACTGGCATTGAGAACTCAAATGAACTTTCTCCTTTGGCCATAAAATAGATCTAAATGAATAAGACTGCATATTAAGTGTGACAACTTTGGATTTTGCTAAGATATTTTATAGTCTCATATGATATTTTTTATAAACAAAGGGGTCAAATATTGTCTAGATGAAACTGTTCAGAGGAGTTGATGCATAACTATTTAAAAAAGAAAAGCTACATTCAAAAAAGAGTTACCCAAGTTTAGTTATCATACCAGGGAGATATTCCAAGTGGGGTCCTTAAGGTCAGTTCTTTGTCACCTCTATTCACTGCTTCCATTAATGAGCTGGACGATGCCGTAGTGTTTATAAAACCTCCGTAGTGTTTATAAAACCTGTGTCTGACACCAAGAGTTTGCAAGATCTTTGCAGGATGTGATCTGAATTACAAATTATTCTGGAAAATGGAGGTAATGGTGCAGATCAGCACAATAGCAGCCCACAAGATTCATGAAAAGTACGGGAAGAAGGAATCAAAAGTAAAAATATAAAATGCCTTCTTAGTTTTATTGCAAAAAAATGTTAAAGGTGACAGGTACAAACAGACTAAATGAATCAACAGTACGCTATGTCTCTGGAAAAAAGTCATCTGGATGTTAGCATTAGCGGGAATCATGTGCTTAGGATAGATAGAAGATGATTATTCCTCTCCAAGTTGTGCTGGTGAAGCTTGGTCAGAAATACCTTGCTTTAGTTTTGGTTACTGCCTACTGAAACTTGCGGACAAACCGAAGAGAGATCAAGGAAAAAAGAGTGGAGTGATGAGAAATTTAGAAAACTATGAAGAATGAGAAAGGAATTAGATCTGTGAGTGTAATAAAGGGATGGGGAATGGGAAATATGATATCAGTGCTCAACAGTGAATAGGGTGTTAAGGAAAGCAAGAGGTTGGGAAGCCCTGTTGGATATGATTCATGCCCATGTGATTTTGTTACAAAGCACGTCTATGATATTTTCTCTCTCTTGTGGACGAGCCTGGTTTTATCTGCTACCAGTGTGACATAGCAAAAAGAAGTATTTCTGGGACCATTTAAATTAGATGGTCATATACTTCCTTTCTTTCTCTGTGTTATGTGTAAGTTTATTAGTTGCCTTTTTCTTCATCTAAAATAGCATCTGTAAGACTCACTAGATCAATGCTTGTGCTTAACAACCGTTCCTTGAGAAGAAATGACAGTGAAAGTATTTTATTCATTATCTCCTCTGTCATAAATCTCTAACTGTAGCAAAAATCCTGACCCCAAATTTTTCTCCAGAACTCGTGAGCCCATGGCTGTTCAGTTCTAATCCTGCTGTTATGATGATTTATGGTATGGCCTTGGGTAAATTGAACTTCCACCTCAGTTTCCCTGTCTTTAACTGGAGATACTAGTATTTCTCCTGCAGGTAGCCTGGGAGCTAATCTGTTTGAGACTGCCTTGATGATGTACAGTCCCAAGCCCTTGTCCAGCAGAATCTCAATGGTTTAGCTGTCACGTACCTATATGACTCACTAAGTAGTTGGCAAATATCTATATCCATAGATATTTGGACTATATAGATATAGTTCATATCTATAGTACAACTGAGTTTTGAGGCTGTATTTTTTAAAGTTATTTTGTAAAATATTTTTTCAGTCTTATGACTTGAATAGGCAACTTTGTCTTATTTTTGGGGCTGTCAGTATCATCCACAAGATGAAAATACTCTGAAGAAGGCCTTTGTTTGTAAGTGTGGATTATTCAGCTGTTGTAGGAGACTCTCCCTTGCAGCTACAATAGATTGTAGAGTAACCCCCACTGGAGCTCCAAAAATCTGGGAATGAGAATCAGGCCAGAAAAACTCAAAGTCTTGAAATATATTCCATGGCAAGGAAAGAGAGGTTACTTTTCCCCTCAGGTTTCTTGCATTCGTATGTGATAATTGCCATCAAAACAGAGAGAGAAGATAAATGCTGGATAAGCTGGCAAAGACAGGACCCAAGTTGCTGTCCTTCTCAAAGAGGAACGCCTACCTCGCATATGGGACCGTGTGCTCAATTGATAATGAAACAGAAGCAGCTGAGGAAACCATGCCTTTTTTACAGTAGGTGAGATAAAAATGCTGTATCAAAAGATCAGATGGTCAGGCGGCAATTCCAGCATTCATCTCAACTTTAAGCACACACTTCTTTAAGGAGGGGAATTTAGGTTTAAGCAAGGCTAATAATGGCTGTGACCACTAAGGCTTTTGAAAAACATAGTCATAGTCATCTAGGTTGGAAGGGACCTTTCAGATCATCTAGTCCAACCATCAGCCCAACTCTGACAAGCCTCATACCTGGACGGGGACTCGAACTCCTGACCCTCAGATTAGGAGTGCAATGCTCTCCCCACTGAGCTATACGTCAGTCAAGTACTATAGAAAGAGAGGAAAGCATTCCTGGTGTGTCCTGACTTAAGCATCTTTCATTCACAAATTCACTGAGCAATAAGCTAAAAACTACATTCCAACTGGAAATGTCTCATAGCTGGAGAGTTGGCCTCTTTTCGTGTCCATTTTGCTTGTTTTGTGATCTCACTTGGTGAATGATTTGTAATGTTCTCTCAATGAAGTGTCCATAGCTCAGAATTAACAGTATTTCTGTTCAGGAAATAATGGAGTCAGTGAATGCAACGATTTGGCAGAGAGGAGGGAAATAGCAGTCAGGAAATTAACTACACCAGGTTTCAGTTGGGTTGTTTTCCCCACCCTCTCCCATTCCCACATGCCTCTGAAAGTACCAAATCTATTCCAAGTATCAGTCTGATAAATCACTTTTTGAATGTGAGTGAAAGGTATTTGCTCCAGCTGATTTTTAGTTTTATGCTACCCAGGGTTCATAAGGATTCTATGGCACTTACATTGAATAATCCCACCAGCCATTAAAATAATTTGAGGTTTGGTGGTAAATGACGGAAGCTGGAGATTTCTTGTAAAGGAGTTGCTGATGTACAGCTGAATGCATGCCACCAGTGTGATTTATTGTCCAGTGTGCTGCACACTTGGCCCTGAAAGGCCTCTCTCTCTACTGTTTCCTTCAAGGAGCTGGAGCAGCATTAGAGACAGAGGGTTGAGCTAGATGCTATCCAAAGGTCCCCTCCAACCCTACTGTTCTCTGATTCCATGGTTAAATTCTATCCCACACTTCTTACTCTTGCCAATTCCCTGTTAACTTTAAAATGTGGAAGTTCTTCAAGTATAAATGTTTATATAGAGTCACAGGATGGTTTGGATTGGAAGCAACCTAAAAGGTTACCTAGTTCTAACCCCCATGCCACAGACAGGGACACCTCTCACTAGACCAGGTTGCTCAAAGCCCTATCCAGCCCGGCCTTGAGGATTGTAGGGATGGGGCATCCACAGCATCCCTGAACAACCTGTACCACTGTCTCACCACCCACAGTAAAGAATTTGTTCCTAATGTCTAATTTAAAAATGCTCTCTTTCAGATTCAAACCAGTCCTCCTCATCCTATCACTACATATCCCTGCAAGATGTCCCTCTCCATTATTCTTGTAGGCCCCCTTCAGGTACTACAAGACTGCTATAAGATGTCCCTGGAGCCTTCTCTTCTCTGAGGCGAACAACCCCAGCTCTCTCCATCTTCACTGTTGGGCAAGTCTTGCTTTAGTCAGTGAGGGCTACTGGGCTTAGCTGTTCAGGACTATCCCAACAAAGGCTCTGATTCACCTCTGCCTAAGGTTTAACAGCAGCTTCTCAGCTGGATTTCAGGGTCCAAGTAAGAGAGAGAAGCCCAAGTACACTAAGTCTGAGTAGAGCAGTCCCTCATCCAGCTTTCTGCTTGCACAGCATCCCCTGGGTGTCCCTGAGGCACATAATGTGCCCCTTACAAGCTGCCCATAGTGGGAGAGGGAAAGTGTAACTTCAGACTCTAGTTTCTCCGTTGCTGGTACCTCTTGCAGGTCATGCTGACAGCACCTATTGTTCTGAAGCATTTGAAGGGCATCCAAGTTTTGGCATCATTAGATTATTGCCATGGTGCTTGGGCTGCAGGTCCTGTACAGTAAAGGAGTTTTACTTTATGTTCAATCAGCAGGAGCTCTTATCTGTGGCTTTCATCTAGTCTGCATTAACGAAAGAACTAATCATTCCAGGGACTAAATAGATGTTTGACCATTAAAATACATGCAAAGTGATATGATTTATGAATGGGAGGAAGTAATTTTGCAAACCTAAAATTCCATTTGTTGCAGAATTTCAATTTAACAGTGTGAATTCAGTTAAATCCTGAAATATTAGACTTAACAGCCCTATACAGCCAGAGAACAGGTTTTGTCAGACTGTGTTACCTAGCTGAACTGCATGTTATAAGACTCCCTAATAAGGCTTCTAATGACTAACATATCTGAATCTAATTCCATTTCATTAGAGGATGATTGTTTATAACACTAACAACATTGCTGTAAGGAGGGAAGTAAACTATTCTCCATGTGAAAAAGAAGGATTGGACTAGATGATCTTTTGAGGTCCCTTCCAATCCCTGACATTCTGTGATTCTGTGATTGGCTTGAACTGCAGGAAGGATGGCAAGTAAGACTGAGAAAGCAGCATGTTAAGAACAGAGAGTCCTGAAGAAACTGGGTATCTCCACCACAGAAGACATACAAATTTATTGCAGAAATGCTTCTTGGGCTTGTTGCTACCAAAAAGCAGGACAAATGTGGTGACCTCTTGAGATGCCTCTTCATTGTATTTTCTACTTTTATAGTGCCATGCCCCCTGCATGGCAGGGGAAACGTGTTCCTTTTCACTGAGTCTTTGTGTGGCATCCTTCAAAGCAAGGGATGGAGAAAGCACAACTGGCACAGCTGTGCAAGCTTTAACTGCAGCCAACCACTGCCAAAGCATTGCATCATGGCCTGTCTTTTCAGCACTTCCAGCCGTGGGCAGGCTTCCACCTCTTGGGTCTGGAGGCACCACTTCCCTCCAGGCTGCTCTCCAGACAGAGTGGGCGGTTTCGCTGAGGGCCAGGAATGTGACTGCAGCTTAAGAATCTCCAACTCCAGGCTGGTGAGGTGTTTTGAACTGGCTTGTTTGAAGTGAATCAGGTGGGGTTCAGCAGCTCTGCCACCAGTTCTGAACTGCTGTAACAGCACACTGAGCATTTCTCCCTCCAGCAGTCTTTTTATCCCTGAACTGTCCATTACTCTCTATTTACTGAAACTGCCTTATTTACAGCTACAGAGGCTTTGACAGATCTGAGTTTGAGTTTTGTCACAGATGGAGAGCAACTAGTGAGCATCCTTCCAAACTCTACCCCCTGGAAACTGAGGCACAGAAATAATGAAAACAGCAAGTATGGTAGAAAAGCAGAACAAGGCAACAAGCATCTCCTGTATTTTTAATTCATACTCCTATCTTTCCACCTAAGGTAGTCACACTGAAGCATGAAGGCAAAAACTAGCCCAGTTGTTATCTGCCTGCTTGGCCTTTCTGTCTTGCCACCACTTGACTAGTAAAGCATAGAAGGCTGACAAAGTACTATATTTTAATAGGGTCCAAGATGGCAGAACTAGGAGTAATGGATGCAAATTGGAAGAGGGTAGATGGAGGCTTGATACAAGAAAGAAGTTCTTTACTGTGAGCGTGGTGAGACACAGAAACAGGTTGCCCAGAGACATTGTGGATGCCCCCTCTCTGGAAGTGTTTAAGGCCAGGCTGGACAAGGCATTGAGCAACCTGGTCTAGTGGGAGGTGTCTCTGCCCGTGGCAGGGGTTGAAACTAGGTCATCTTTAAGGTCCCTTCCAACCATTCTATGATTCCATTAATCAGATCTGTATTTAGGTCTCATTCAAATTTCTATAGAAAAACTGATGTTGGGGAAAAAAATGACCTGGACCAAATATACTTCCTGATAGGGAAGAAATTTCACTCTTCTAGTGAAGCTGAACATGTGCTCATCATGTGATTGGAGGAGGGAAAGAAGACCAGTGCTTTTTTAGAGGACCAGAGCATTTTGGGTATCAGACAACCATGACATGAGGAAAGGACTTTTCCTTTCTGTGGCCAGAGCAAACCAGCCCTGGAGGACAGAGCCAGCCCATGAACAGCTCTGCTATCACAGCTTCCACGGCTTTCATGAAGTCTGTCAGAGAACTAAATGTACCTTGCTTAATGGTAGCCATTTAGCTAGAGAGGATGTGAAAGTCAGGTATATAATTGGAACATATAATGGACATTTTCTTTTTAATGGAAAAGGTATAAATAAAGGAATGAGATGAAAATGAGAAGCAAAACTCAGACTATGTGTAAATGAAAAAAATTTGAACATTGGTATTGTGGGATCATCTACATTGGGGATTAGTAGAAGCCCATTGTTTAGTACTTGAACAACTAGATAGAGAAAGAGCATGAGGCACCACATCACAGGGAACAGTCCTCCCTTTTGTGCGAATCATTTGGATTTTCCCTGGTTTCTTTAAGGAACAAAGTTAAAAGTCATAAGGTTCCTTGGCCACCATATCTTGAGGATACAAATGAATGTTTAAAGTTGATGGCTCAGCCAAACTGCAGCTTTGGGAATTCTTATCTATCTTCAAATTCTTATCTTTAGATTCAGTTGTTTATATTTCCTGACTTCCTGTCTATGGTGCTTATCCAAGTTTATTGTTCAGTTTTACTATTCCTTGTTCAACAATTGCTCTTTTACACTCAGGAATTGGTGGCACTTCAGCAGTGGGTGATTTTCCTGTTTATCTTTAACACCTCATTCAGGTGTTAGGAGTAACATGCTAACCTTGGAACAGCCTCAGCCATCCCAAAAGGCCAATTTCCCCATAATTTTGCTGTTTCATTTTCCACTTTTGTAGCAACCTTTCAATCTTTAGCAGAGTTCTGGAATAGGTGTGACTACTGCATTTCTTTATTTATGTAATTTTAAGCATGGGTGGCAAATTGGTGGAAGTTTTGGTTGTTTTTTCCTCTGGTCTATCCCAGGCAAAAAAAGGGTTAATTAGCCTCAGTAAAACATTGACAGTCACCAGGGACTGCTTCAACTGAGATGAAAAACAAGACTGCACCTGTATGCTGGCAATTTCAGATAGATTCTGGTCACCTCTTTTTCTCTAGCACTTTGTTCTGCCAGCTGCCTCTGTGCTTTGGATGCAGGTGGAAGGATGGACTTTGCAATCTATAAAAAAATTTAATGGTGAAGATCAACTTCCTCCTCACCTCTCCAGGGATCAAAGTTACTGCATTGCCACATAACATGGCAGAGCACAAAACAAGGCAAGAGGCTGCCTGTGCCCAACCTCTGCATGAAGGGCTCAGCTTGAAAGAAATAGCTTCAGAGTTTTGCCTTCTTTATTTCCAATTGTTTTTTTTTCTCTTAAAAGACACAATGAATGCATGGAAGGAATCCCAAATTGAGTGACCCCACACAGAAGGACACGGGACCACTGTATAACACACATCAGGCAGTATTGTCATGAGTGTCATTCCTCAAGAGAGGAGCTTATGTAGTTCTTACAATAGTCCAACGTAAGGTGCAGGATCACTTGAGAGCGCTAACTGTATGGTTTGATATGTGCTCACGGAAGAAGTTCTCACAGAGATTCTATAGCTTTAAGTCATAATGTGCCAGTGTACAATGAAAGTAAACAGTCCCACCTGCCCACAAAGGTACCTTCATTGCCCAGGGCAGATAGTGCACAGGCTCTTTGAAGGGGCAAGATTTATTCTCACAACAATATGATACAATGAAACAAATATTGTAACAGCAAATTTTGCTTGGCGCACTGGGAACTTTCTGGGCTTGTGTTATGCTGTGGCATACGGTAAGGCTCTCTCTGACATTTTTTACTGCCATTGTGGTAGAAATAAACAATAGCTTAATAGTGGTACTGAGAGCTGGGATATTTCCATGTGAGTGAAACATAAGGCTTGTAGGATAACGGTCTCCATCAAAAGACCTTCAACAGGGGAAAAGCCCAAAGTATCAAAGAGAAAATTAAAGAGCCCACATACTGTTTGTGGGTGCTTTAAAAACACTATCATAAGCAAAATACATCTGATTTTTTTCCTCTTTTTTCAGTGATGTGAACAGATGCTTAATTTGGGTTGTTTTCTAAGACTCCTGTTACATCACTGCTCCATAAACCCACACCTTTAAAGTGCCATAAAATGAGGAAAAAATACAGAAGTTGCTAAATGAAGATTAACAAGTTGCAGGAGCTCATGAATATTGCAATGAAATATGTGGGGGCTTTGGAGAAGGTTGCTGTTTGGAGTTTTTAAATTTTATTTTGAGTTGCCTCTGACATTCTCATGCTAATCTGTATTTAAGCAGTGTATATTTATGTGCATAATATGGCTAGTTGGCTACAAAACAACATTTGGTATTAAGAAAGATTAAGAAAATCTCACGGTCAAGACATGCAGTACCCCAAAAAGAATGGCTTTTCCCTTTTACCCATCTCTACAGAAAATACTGATTTACAGATAGATCTCACATGTCTCCACAGCATAAGATACCGTCATCTGCTGCATAAAGCAAACTGGGGTAATAGTTGGACCAGAGATCTTACCTGGTTTAGTATACAGTGTGCTCCCACATGTTCTGAGATATTCTGACTTCTTAATGCATGGTGTTACTGCCACATTTAACTTCTGTAGTAGGGTCATGCCAATGCTCATTGTGCACCATTGTTTTCATATGTAGTCATGGGACATCACTTTGTCCCATGTGTGTCATGTAATTAATACTCTTGTGGCTTTGATTGCCGAGTGAGAGTCTGTTATCTGCTTTAGAGAAAATCAAAGTCTGTAATAACCTTGAATTAGTTCAACCACTGGTTTTAGAAGCTGTCTCAGGTAGTCTAATAAAAATATTGCTCTCTCTATAAAGTTTATCTTACTCTGTTGTAAATGAGTCACTTTCCATGATAGCTGATGAGAACTTGCATGTTGCATTGTGCTTGAACAAGTTTCTGAGCTTTCTATTCACACTCTGCAGCTTTATCTTACATTTGCCAGAATATTGACATCATTAAGATAAATGACTTACTATTTCTCTTTGATTTAGAGACTTACATGAAGCAGTTACAATGCTATTTGCACATCTCATTTGACATCTAGATGTATAAGTAATATTTCATAGTTGTTTTACTGACAAGTTGAATTTAATGTAATGTTTGCAGTGAATACTTTTTACAATAGGTGCAGTTTTATGCTGTTGTGAGCTTGTATTTGACATAATTTCAAATTGTCCTCCAATGCAGTGGTGTATTTAGTGTAAGTGGTCTGTGTAAAATGGTGTAGCTGAAAATAGCCTCATCTGTCAGCAAACAGAGGTAATGGAGGAAAGTGAATTCTGATTGCTTATACAAACTTTTCATCCCAAACAGGTGGAAACTAAAAGGCAGGTGTGATTTTTGAAAGAAAACTTCCTGTTTAGATGTACAAATGTTTGATGGGCCAAGTTAGTGCAGAAGGCTGGAGCTAAATGCTGTACTGTTTAACTGTTGGTCTTTCCCCTGTTAAAGATTTGAGTTTAGTTCATATTGAATGGACTGGGAATGGCATTTGATCCCAAGTATTTTGTAGCCTGAATGCAGAAATATTCTTGACAGAGAATTAACTTAGATAAAAGGTACCTCACAACCCTTGGGATACCTAAAATAAGATCAAATTAAGGTGTTGTATCATTTTCCCTGCAAAAGGTGGATTTTTACTGTCAGAATGCAGTACTGCACAATCAATGCACTTTTCTCTTTCAATGTTACTCACCTCTGAGACTGCCCTTGGTGTGGGAAATGTATGTGAATCTAAATTATATGACGATGTGTTTTCTTTCCATCCCAAAGCAAAGGGGTTTCTGAAGTGCTGAGGCAGCACAGAAGTGCTGAAACAACATAGGTGTTTCTGAATAAGATTCACAGATCTCTTGCACTATCTGCAGTTCTCTTGTAATGCTACTGAAGTGCTCAAGTAGCTTTAATGTATTTATATGATTAGGAAAGAATACTGATCTTCATGATGAACTGTCTGAAATATAAATAACAGAAGCTAGTGAAGCTCGGCCTATATTAATATGCTTGTTCTATTTATCTGTGCTTAACTCAGGACATTTTGGATATCTGTTTATTAAAGGCATTTGCATCTATTCAATAACTTTGCTTGAATGTAAACTGTAGGTGTAAATTGTTGCCCACCTTTTGAATAAGCAAAAGGTAAATTATCATTTAAAGTATAAATTAAAAGATCATTAAGGATTGTGAGTGCAGTACTTCAAAGTTAAGAGAGTAAGAATTCAGGTTCCCCATGCAATTAATTCACCCTCCTCTTACTCCCCACTTTTCAATATACACATTTTAATACTAATCTTAATTAAATACATTTATGTGCATGTGCACATATGCATACACACATTTAGGTCTGGCTCCCAGCCAGTAGTTTCCCTTGCTTCTAAATTGTATTTGCACCCACCTTGCTCTGCACCCCTTCATGTGCACATCAGGCAGCCACCTTCTTCCCATGTAATAACAAAGCTCAACAAAGCGCAGCGGGAGGCCCTCTTTGAGGCTGAGGCAGCTGAGCTGAGCCACTGTGTGACACCACACAGGTCTCCAAGGATGAGGAACACAGTCACAGATGGCCAGCTGCAGCACCCAGAGCCTGAGTGAGGTTGTGGGAGTCTGAAAGAACTGGAGATGCCAAATTGGACTGGGCCTCTGGTATTCTTGTGCCAAACAAAAATGCTCAGAGGCCATGACTTGGTCTGATTCATAGGGTTCTTCATAGCAATAAGCCTCACAAATGACACTCCAGTGTAAAATTTCAAGTCCCTGAACCATTGAGTGGAGGCAAGAGAGATTTTTAATTGAAAGCAGTGTAAAAATATTTTAAGTGAGTCTTATGGTTTATGACCAAATAACAGTGGGGAGACTAAATGGATTTTTAATTGCAGGTATATACAATGCAAAGCAAGAAATCAGTTAAAGTTCATGGACTCATGCATGCCAACTAGGCTTACCAGGGCAAGGAGAAACCAGTCTTCCTCAACCTCATTCTCAGAAGGGGCTGAACCATTTTGGTACAACTTTTTTTTTTTTTTTCTTCAATATTTCTCTTTGTTTTCCAGTCTCAAGTATGTGCTCTAGTCATTCTCCTACCTGTGGTTAGTGCTATTCAAAGAAGACACATTCTAACTGAAATTTTGAGTTCCCTGCAGCAAATCCACTACCACCTTGCTTGTCTGAGAATCCTGAAAATACTGAAACGTATTTTTCAAGACAGACAAGGCTACCTTTCTAAAACAAATGAGAAAAAGAAGTAGAAAAACTAGATAAGAGAAGTCTAGTATTTTCATCAGAACTTTGCATAAGGCCAACCACCCTGAAATGTGTTGATTATCTAAGTAAATATTTTTTTACTGTATAACATTCGTCAAGTATATGTTTGGCTAAATATCAGCAATTTTGCAGCAGAGGGTGAACATGCAAGGCACAAATGAAGAGGAAGGTTGTTCACTCTTCCCTGTGTGTAGGAGCATGTGCAATGTCACATCTGGAGTACAAGTTCTGATTTTTTTTCAGACCTTAACAGTAGCTCTCACAAACCTAAAATAACCAGGGGTCAGACTATTAGTATTTTGTGACATTTTTAGCAGCAAATAAGTAATCCACATGTGCTTTTTCACACAGCCTTGATGAACAATTCTGAAAAATAAAGCTGTGTAATAAATTAAATCAGTCCCGATGAAAATGCAACAGATGTGCAACTCTGAAAGCCAGACACCCAAGCCACCATGGGAGGGCAAAGATTCGCACTGGAGCCCACATTTTTTTTTCAGTCAAACTTTCTAAATCCTCCTGAAGAAGATGGCTGCGACACAAGTTGACCAAGCATGTTGTCCGATAAGCATGGACAGCTGTGGCTTTATACAATGACAGCCATTGTTAGGTCAATTTTATAGTAGGTCCTTAAAGTTAATGTGATTATGCAAATGTTGCCCTAACTACCATGGCTGTGTTATATCCTTCACAAATGACTGCATTGTCACTTTTCATTATGTGCATGCAGTCCTGGTTGTTTGGTAGTATCATTATATCTCTCGGAAATGGACAATGTAAAGGCCATTCACTGTTGGCATTGCATTGTGCTTTTCCTCAAGCAGACCAACCTTGACCCACAAATGAGGGTGGTAGGGATTTTCAGGCCGAAACCTGCGTGTGTTATTTCACATGATTACTCCCATTGACTTAGCTGGAAACTCATGCATCAGGCATGGAAGATTTAGGTTAAAACCCAGTTGAGATATTAAGTCCAGTCAACTCTAAACTGCAGAGTATCTGGAGAACCCTCTGACAACCTAACTTCTTAGATAAATGTCTTTGTGTGAAATCAATTGCAACATGAATTAAGAAATTAATCCATTATTCAATGAGGAAAAGAAAATGCCTTGGACGCATTCACTGTTTGTTTTTCTCTGTGCTGTCTTTATTATGATTGACTTGATTTCAGTAATGAAATACCTTTTTACAGAGATCTGTGATCACAAATGAGGAAGCTGAGAGATCTCAGGGTCCATGTGTTCTGGAAGAAGGGACATTTCAGACGACTCATCAGTTGGGGGACATGACTGATTTCAGACTCCTGGTTGCAATGCTTTCAATTAAAACCAGTGACTTGCAGTTTCAGTTCTCATCACAGAAGATGTTCTCACAGCAATTTCTTGTTTGCACTGTTTTCTCTTTTTCTGAGGGCAGAGTCTGATGTTTTTCTGAATTCTGTCTTTTACCATCTTGGTCTGATGTCCAAAAGTCCCCATGACACAAGCACAGAAGATACAGCCTGTGATAGTCTGGACTGTTGTATGGGATTTGAAGCAATTCAGCAAAACATCCTCCCTTCATTTTTAATAGACTAAATAAGAGTATGTATAGAGAGAGATACATGAATATGTTTGCATGCACCCTTTTAAGTACACGTCAAAGAAAATCACCATCTGCCAGGGAAGTCAATGCTTCTCCTTTGCTGACTTGCATCAACTCTTTATCAAACATAAGTTTCCTTGGGAGATCGAAGGTCTTGGAGACTGCAGGTGCAACATGTTGTTTTTCTTGGTTGTGTTGTTCTTCATGCAGCTTCTCACAAATTTCTCATCACAATAACACCTGAATGGGGCTCCAGAGCTAGAGTGACGTTGTCCATTCTGTGTGCACAGAGAGTAGAGATTTGATAAGTCCAGACCTCTCACGTAGCAGCTGAACTCTCCATCCCATGCAAAGCCTGGTTCTACTGAGTTAGGATTAGGGTATGAAGACCTGTTTGGTGCAGCAAGGCTGAAGATGTAGCACACTCAGGATCAGCTTCTAGAGAGTGCAAAAGGATGTTTGGGATATTGAGCTTTCTAGGCAACTTCCTGTGCTCTACACAAAAGCGGATTTCTGTTGTTGGAAATCCTTTGAAAAAAGTCTGTTATGGGTGTTAAAGAGGAAGGAAGGAGAGATTGTACCACTCTGACGGTTAGGAAAACAAACCAAGGTATCATTTAAAATTTCATATTCAATCCATTCAGACTATCATATAAAAACCTTGTCGCTCCATTGATCAATTGCCAGACAGAATGGCAAAAGGTATTTTTTGGACTTCAGACAGACAGTACAGCAAACCTCAAAACTGACAGCTTAACAATGGAGAGGAAAAAAAATCCAGCAGCTTATTTTAATCATCGTGTAAGTGAGTTTGCTATTTTGCAATGCCTGTGGCAAAATTGTGGGGCAGGTGTGTGTCAAGTTGATTCCTCTCTTGTGGCAGTGGAGCCTTTTTTTGAGATCTAAAGAGCAGCTACGCCAACTACATGCAATGAAAATGTGCTCTAGGAAGCAATGGTTTTCAGAGTAGTGACGGAGGAGTGAGTGTCACATCAGTTCTGTAGCTTTTCATCATATGAACTGCATTTCTATTTGTTACAGTTTTTCTGTTAGAGGATGTGGCCACATATCAGAGGTTGGCAAGGAAAGGATTACTCTAACCTCAAGGTAAGGGAGTACCTGCATTGGTGCCAGTTCAAGAAGTCTCCCCAGGCTCTCCTGAGGTGCCAGTGTGGATCCTGCATGGAGTAGCAGGAGAACTTGTCTCAGTCCTGGGCAGGTGGGCAGCTGCTAAGAGGGTGAGCCTAATGGACAAGTCCGTCCTGTCCATTCCTGTTGGCCTCCCAGCCTGGGGCAAACCACCTTCAGTGAAAGGCTTTTACGCAAGGATAGGTCTTCACTAGAGGATGTTATTTGAGATATAATCAGAGCTTGCTTTTCAGTGAAGATGATCCTGAACCTGAGGGCAACAGGAGAACTACCATGAGTATGCAGGGATGTCTCCTGAGCAGGCAGGGAAATGATCTATGTCCTTAGCCCTGACAAAGTGTGGGCTTGAGCTCACTGATGCCTTTTTTCCAAGCAATTTTCAGCAGGGTTTCTCTACTTAATTCTCAGGTGGAGCAAGGCTTGGCTTGGCAGGTAGGAGCTATCACCCTGCACAGATTTCCATTTCCCTGCTGGCAGCACAAGTTTAGCAGCACCTTTATCTGCACAGGAAGGCTGAGCTGGCGCCTCTGAGGTCTTGAGCTGGTTAGGAACATACATACTTAAAACCCATTGCTTAAATAGTCGTGGCCTCCCTTCTTTCACCTTCAGATAGCTCCCTGTGCTGTTGTACACTGATGAGAGAGTTAATGAAACATTAGAGGCAGCAGGGAGGTATAGGGGCGGGCAGGAAAGCACACCTGCAGGCTTCCTTTCCAGGCTCTCCCGGGGCTGACTTTATTGAGAGGGCCATGGCAGGCTTGCAGCTGGGCTGTCAGGAACTGGGAGATGCAGAGGTGGTTAGTCTAGAAGCCTGTTTGCAGAAGACTTCCTGAAACTTTCTTCTTTGCCATTTTCAGGAGCTCCTCTGACAGATATGTGCACAGAGAGCATTTTGGAACAGCAGCCAGGTGGTAATTTAATCAAGGAGTAAATTTCCCCTTGAAATTTCCTCAGGTGTCATTTGGGTGAGTCTGTGAACATGGAGCTGTGCAGGCTAAGAAGCAGATTCATTTGAAATTATTTTTTTAAAAGTTACAACTGTTCTGATACTCCAATGAAATTTGGGAAAATTAAGTGTAACGTAATACATCAAGAGGATTTGCAAAAAATCCAACAACTTGATCATGAATGATTTACAGCCCTTAACGAAGAGGTGTACAACCACTGCTGGCTTGCAAAAATGGCTGAAGGCAGAAGATGAACCTTGGTGGTCTGTTTTCATTATCTTACCTGTGTTGGTCTTTGAGAGCAAAATAGTCACAGACAAGTGTATGCAGGTACCAGGGTCTTCATGAAAACTCCTGTGACATTCATGTCAAGTTCAAAGGAAAGATGCAAGCAAATAGAACATTTTCTCAGGAAACACAGCTTCTGTTTGATTATGACACTAGCCTTGTGATTGGAAGATGTGGACAATGTCTCTCTTTGTCCACCAGAATGCCATCATTGCTGTTGAGCAACATCTGGGCTCTTGACTGAATCCACCTCTGCCACGAACAAGAAGGCAAGGAAGATGCAGTCCAGTGCCTCAAAATCATTCTTTATTGAAAGGTAATAATTTCAGCATGCTCTTTTTCATTTTTTTTATTAAAAAAATTAAAAGAAAGAGTTTTTAGGAGCGGAGGCTTTTTCTGTCCTTTGCCATAATCCCCATCTCAAATCATGGCTGATATAGAAGTGCACTATGTGTGGCAGAAGTAAGAGTAGAAGATTATTATGATGCTCCAAACATAGGTCTACAGAAGCACCCTCTGCTGACAAGCCTGACTGTACAGGCTTTAAAGGAGGGCTACTGGCCATTGACTGAGTTGTCCTGGATAAGGATCAAGATTGTAACCACTGAAAATCCTAACCTTTTCTTCTGGCTTTTTTGAAGGATTTCTCTGTGCTACAGAAAGTTCAATGCTGCTCTCTGTGCTTTACCCTCAAAAGAGTTGTTATTTTGGCTCCTAACTACAAAGTCTGGCACTGGAGTTTTTTCCTGAGCCAGATCAAGGCTCTAGCACACTTTCATTTTAGGCTTGTAGCTCCCAGCTAGGTCAGGCCTGTGGGAGCTGAACCCCTGAGACTCTCTACATAGAGAGAAGAATAACAGGGTCTAGCTGGGAAACACCTCATACTCAGGTATTTTCCTGTATTTTTGCCCTGGCTCCTTTGCCTCTTCATTTTTAATTAGTGGCACATGCTGAAATTATAATTTAAATTCTTTTCAGAAATCAAAAGAATTCCCACTGACAACATTATTAAGTTATAATTACAGTAAAGAAGAAGGTTAATAGGAATTTGAGCCAAATATCTGTTCTTCATTAAAGGAGAACTTGACTGAACCTGTTTTCCCATCATTTTAGTAGGTTACTCCAGGTTTAAATGGGTCTGGGAGGCCTGTACACCTGTGCAAAGGGCTATCACCAGGCCAAACACTCAATTTCCAAGCCTATTTACATAGACCCATCTTGGGACAAATCTTGCCTGACCAGTGCAAGAGATGGAATTAAACTGACAGGTAGGCCTTCTCTTGAACTTCTGAAAGAAAAATGTGTGTTTCAGACATCAAGCAGAGCATGGCTATGTGGAGGCATTTGTGTGAGAAAGACATGTAGGAGGTGGTACTTGGTTGCAAAGGAAACTTACCAAGTAGTGGTGGAGAAAAATAATCAGGCTCCCAGGCTCCAGTAGTCAAACAAAGCCTCTTCTTTTGCTCGTGCTGAGTGGCACATGCACGCAGAAACATATGCAAATCAGCCTTGATCTACTGAGTATTTTGCATTTTCAATGAAATAAGAAAGGGGGAAAAGAAACATTTTCCTTGGTATCTGAGTGTACCCATGAACAAGACATTTATTGCAATAGTTTTGCATGTTAAAAAGGGGGCTTAAAGCAACTGAAGGTCTTGGGGGGAAAAAACCCCCAGTGCTTGTGCTGAGCACCTGCAGAGTGAGTCTCCACCTTTCCGAAACTGGTTGGCATCAGATGCTAGAAAACCAGCTGTTTTAACTCATTCATTTAACATTCAGCACAACTACAGCTGGAGTTTGCCTACAAGATCTGTCGTAAGCTTGCTGTCCCTTTTTTCCTTTTCTTTTAAGCTGTAACCTGTTGCTTAAGCTGTGGCATGCCTCAGAGGCAGACCTTTCTTTCTTCCCAAGTTGCACACCACTGAGTCCTGCAGTCCTCCCTCTCATCTTGCACAAGCATTTCTGTGGCACAAGCCTGCAGCCTTTGCAGGGGCAAGTAAGCTCCCCCACAGACTTCCTCTTCTCTGTCATCCCCACCTGGTGCCAGAACTCTTCCCCTGGCTCCCGGAATCTGGTGAAAGCCACATTCCAGGTGGGAAGCACAGGCAGAACTTGGAGGGTGCTGCTGCAGATGTCAGTGCCTTCTCAGGCTGCAAGCCAAAAGCACATCAGAAGGGGTGCCAAGGGTGGAAAAGGCCTTTTTGCTCCTTTTATGCACACAGCACAATGTTAGGACCACTATGTGGCTTGGACTGGGTAAGCAAGTGTAAAAGGAGTAAAATGGACTGGAAGGCAGTTGTGGGCATTGCCAGCCCATATGGGGCAGCTATACACATTTGGAAAACAGAATTATCTCCTTCATGTAGCACAATTCTGCTCTCAGGAATATGAGTTCTGCTCTGAAGTTCTTGCATCAACTTAAATTTCAGCAAACGATTAATTTTCAAGCCACTAAAAGATTGTATTTTTTTACTGTGCTTACAGCTTTGATAGCCATCATCACTTTTATTCTCTAGTGTTCCTGGGATGAGTGAACTGAGCACTTCTGCTGCACGAGGCCCAGTAACTTGCTGTGTAGCATAATGCAGCAGGCTGCAATGTAAATTTTCACCTCTGGCTTCTTAAGACAAGTGTGGAAAAAAAGCCCTGTATAGTACAGGAACTCCAGACCTACATTTGTCTGGTTCCCATTTGATGCTCTTGAAGAAATAATTTAGCCAGAGCCTGGAGAGAAGACCAGGCACAAAAGGCATGGTCAGCTTCCTTCTGGCTAAACCCAACCCAGGCCTTGGTGTCAATGAGAGATGTGCCTCCTGTCCACAACATGCCCAATACTCACTGGTTTGTGCTGTGCTCCCTCCACTTCCTCAGCAGTCAGTGAGAACTGAGGATGTCCAGACTACCTATGGTGTGCAGAACTCTATACCTCATTTATCTAACTGTGGTGGAAAAAGACTTCTTGGCTTGATTGTTGCCTGTAACGACAGCACCGAAACACTAAAGGCAAACAAGATTAGGAGACCACGTGGGTTTAAGTAAAAAAGAACACACTTTATTTATCTACAAGGCAGTACATTGTCATATAAAAAATTAAGTGCAGATGAAGCTGCACCAAATGCTAATAAGGCAGCAGTCAGAGGCTGTTATAAAAAAACCCCTCAAACAGTAAAAAATAAAAAAATTAAAAATCAGTGTTATGCCATATCAATAAAGATTTGGTATGGCAGTAGAAAGAACCTTATATTTCTAAGAACCTGATTCGGTACACAGGACCCAATTTAGGGAACAGTTAGCTAGACACAGAACAAAACAGGTAACAGAAACAACAGTGTTCTCCCAAACATCTGAAGGTGCAATGCATGCTGTTACAAACCACTGAGAAACAAAACAACACATCTATAAAAAAAAAAAAATCTCCCAGGAACAGTGTTCAAAAATATTGTTTATAAAAAATGGGGGAAAAATATAAATGATGTAAAAAAAATTAAAATAAAAAAGTCTGAAATGCTAGTGCATAGTCAATTAGCTAACACCAACATTTGTTTTCTTTCCATATAAAGCTCTACTGCTCCTTTTACACTAGCAGCACATCTACACGCTAAGGTTCGTAGCAGCAAAACACAGTATTCATTTGGCATTTACAAAATTAAATTACTGAATAAAAAATATAATTTTTCTCATAAATCTATGTTTCATACAGTAATATTTTTAAAGCAAGCTAATTACCCCTTCCCCCCAAACAGAAACACACAATGAATAATGTTGTAGAATAATAACAGAATGAAAGAGTATTTCAAGAGGCATGGATGTTTGTGCATTCACAATCTTGATTGATTTCCCCCCTTTGCACACACTAGCATTTGTAGTAATGCTTTTCACTTCAGTATTTTACACCAATGCATTTTGCTCAGTGATTTAAAATATATCTGTTTGAGTACCTGCTCTTTTATTATTTTTTCACAAAAAGTTAAAAAAAACCCAAACAAAACCCCATCCCTGGCTAACATATCACTGAAATAACAATACTGGTGTATGAAGTTTGTTTGATCTGGAAAAGTACAAAAAAATTACTTCTACTGTAAGTCTGCACTTATAATCATTAATCACTGATTCAAACTTAATACCTAATAATTTAGGCAAGTATCATTTATTTAAAAAAAAAAAAATCCTCTTTAGTTGGGTGAAATCCAACAAGAATATATATTCTGAGTGACTAAATGCACCTTGTGCTGCTCCCAACTGTTGTACCACAACAAAGATAGGGTCTTCTCCCATTCATGAAAAGTTTTCATGTCAAGGAACAGGAATTTCCCAGCGGAGGTGAAGTGTTCTCAAAACCATAATGCTTCTCTGTCCATCGACCTGTTCACATCACCAGAGCCCGGGTGGGGAAGGTGGCCATGTATTTGCGTGCCTGATCTGTCAGGGCCATCTGATCTTCGATCTTCCCGCAGGATGCTGACTCCCAGGCATTGTTCAGATGCTAAATTTGAAACAGAGATTTCATGTGAATGTGGTGTGATTTACTTGGAGCCCCAGATGAAGCCGGGCCTGCTTGCAATTACGGGCTGCATGATAGGATGTTATCCCCTCTCCAGAGAAATTGAAATCTTTGCAGAACAGGCAACAACTTTCACACCCATTTCTCAGTTAGCCAGCAGAGGGGTGGGCAGACCAGACAACCTGCAGAGGAGCACAAGGACCAGGATCCAAACCTTCCCACTTGTCTCTGAAAAAGGTGCCTTCTCTACAAAGCCACAACCATAGCCTTTAATCCTTACTTTCCATGAGAGGTCTAAAAAGAGAATTTACTTGCAGATGGACTTCACAGGGCACAGATGCGATCAAGCCCATAGCTATGACCACACACAAATTCCTACTGAACTTCCATTCTAGAAACACAATTGCACAGCCCCTGCATTCTCTGAACAAATTTCTATTCCCAGGGCTCAAAGCTGCTTTCACCTGTATGCAGCCATTAGAATGTGCCCATCAGCAGAGCTCCTCCAGCAAAGGAGAAGAAAGGGTGTGGGGGGAGGACGACATGGCTCTTGACAGAAACAGCATTGTAATTATCATGTGAGCCATTTCACTTCTTGGGGTATTTATGGAGGTTGCAGACACCATTCAGTAGAATGGTAAAGGGAGATAAACATATCTGCAGAGGGCTGCGTGCACTGTGTTTATTTACTCACTACACAGGCGATATGTTTCTAATTGCCTTGAGCTATAAACAGTAATGAAATTTCAAAGCTCCTGGAATTTACCAGTGTACACACACATTTATTTCTATTGAGCATTTTCACTTACTCAGTGTGTCTGCAGTACCACATTGATACATTCCCAAAGTCTTAACTCAAAACTCTATTATCATATAAAGCTAGCTATACCTTGCATTCCAAAAATGCACAAGACTAGAGTTAAGGGGAAAGCTGCCTGTCAGTGAATTGAGTATCGAGGTCTATGCCCAAGGTCCAACAATAAAGACAAGCCAGAAGAAACCCTATTTTCCTCTGCTTTCAACAAGTATCAGCTTTGCAGTTAAAGATCTACATTGCCCAGTGAGATAGCCAAAGCCTAAGACAGTGGGTAAAGCATAATTTGTGGGCTGCAAATCACCTGATAAGAGCAGAGATGTCCCTGTGTGCTGATTACTCTTTACACTGCTCCTTCTAATTGCTAACTATGCAAGAGGATCCTTAAATTATTCTCTGGATTAAATGTTTAGGGAATGCTCTTCTTTCTGTAAACAGTGTTGTCTTAGACATATGGATAGTAAAAGGCTTGGCACCACATGAAATACAAGTAATTTCTCTTAACATGTCCTAATCAGGACCCTGGAACAAATCCAGGGACCAAGGTTCCCTGCTTGGGAGGGCTTACAGTCTAAAAGGGACAAAACCAATGACTAAGTAAGCAGTGTGGCCAAGATGAGGGAAAGCATGCTAACTTCTGCAAAACTCCTGCCCAGTTTCAGTGGGAGTTCCTTGCATGAAAGAGAACCTGGTCAGACCTCAAGTTACTAAGTTTCTGCAGCTTTTTCCAAGAAAGATCCATCTGTGAAGTGAACGAATATGCCCCACTCCTCTTTTCTTAGTGTAGCTTAGTGTATCTTTTGCTGTGGCTCCACCAGGGCACAGGCCACAGCTGAAAAGCTGGTATGACATACTTTCTGTATGCTGCAGACATGCATGCAACACAGCACAGCTCTTTTTATGTTTTACTTCAGCAGCTTCCAGGGTAACTTTTTCAAAGGCACCCAGATCAGCTGGGAACTGACATCCACGTGTTGACCATAGAGGGACTTGGGTGTGTGTGAATATTTTAACCTGTTGTTTTAGAGGTATTTGCATCAGGAACCTAAGTAATGCCTGGTACAATGACATTGGTCTTACTTAGAGGTCAGATTTGGTTTGTTCACCTCAAAAGCAGTTAGGAGTTCCAGCATATCTATCGTTTTAAAGGATAAAAATATGTGTTCAATCACTATCAAACCTTTGATGACCTGGTCTAGGAATGAGAAAGCAGCAGTCCCTTAAATAACTGAAAACACACAATGAAAAGTGCATCTTTCACAGTATGTCAACTTCTAAAAAACACAAGGAACTTCAGGTAAGGAGTGTCCCACTTTCATAAATTAGGCTTAACTGTTAGTATCAACACTGAGCTCTTTTTTATTAACAGGCATGAGCTTAAGAGTTAAAAAAAAAATCTGTATCCTGCTATCTCCAACATCTAAGCAGGTTGCAACATGTCAATCATTGAAAGCCTGGTCTTCTCTAAACCTGATGTTGGTGCAGCAGAAGGTGATCTGGCAGGCAGCAACCATCTGCCCTCCTGCAGGCTCGACCACCCCATAGCCCTGGGGAAAAAGGGCAGGAGGATCAGCTTGATTCCCGGACTCCAAATTGCTTGGAACAACTTACTCAAGTTTTGCTTTAGAGGCAGCATGGGAGAATTTCTCCACAGAATTCTGACCCCTATATTATTTTCCCAGAAATACACTACATGGGGTTTTTTCCATCTTTTATGACACATTTATAAAGGGTGACCAACTTTGCTGTCTCATTGACAGCAGTGAGAGCTTTGCCCTAGTAAAGAAAGCAGAATTTTACCCAGAGCAGAATATTTACTAAAGCACTATATTCACAAAAGCAGTATATATTACTATGACATTTTCAATACTGTCCTGGAGAACAAAGATAACATTTAAAGTGGGTATTTTTTAATAAAATTAAATAATGGCTCCCAGAAGCCAACACCAAAGCACAATGCCTTTGCCCTGGCAGGCCTGCAGCATGGTGTTGTAGGCACAGGTGAAAGAAATCCCGATGTGAGAAGTTTTCCTGCCCTCCTTGGCAGGGAGAGCTGGGTCTGGGCACCCACAGCTCCTGGATCCCTTAGAAAAAACAGAAAAGTACAATGCCTCCTTCCATACCAGCATCACAGCAGGCTCTGCTACAGGAGAGTGGCAGCAGAAAGAAGCACTCAGCAAAGGTACTGAAAGGGAACAGATTGAGCTAGAAAGCAAGAGACATGGAGGAAAACAGCAAATAATTCCATGTCCGACCTCTCCTTTTGTATGCATTGCATCTCCAACAGATGGAAACAGAAAAACTCTGTTACAAGAAGCCAAAAGACCTGAGAACCAAAACTCATCAAAATAGATAGGCAAATTGTATCAATTTAGTGGATTCATTCTACTTTAAAAAATCAGCCATCTAAGAGTGAGGTTGCTCATTTTGGCATCTGAATCCCTAACCAGCAGGGAAAAAAAGGGACTTTTGCAGAACTTTTTTTTTTCAATTGCGTCAAAAAGTGGGAGTATGCTCTTAGTTTTGCTATCAATTAAAAGAATTTAAACCCTTTTGGCCACTACTTTCAGCTGTATTTTTCTCTTCCGCGCACAGCAGTTTACTCTCAAAACAGGGAGCAGAGTGAAGAAGGTAAGCTGCTACGTGTTCCCATAAAATTACAGCCCCATGGTACAATGCCAGCTATGTCATTCTCCCTGACTTTTTTTTTTTTGTTTTGTTTTGTTTTTAAACCTCAGTAATCCTACCAGCATATCCTTTTCCTGGCAGCTAAACTACCTACAAGTGCCTTCAACTGCCCTCAGGCAGATGCAAACTGTACACAAGCTGTCAAGGCTTTAACTGGGATATCCAGTTAAAGCACTTTAAATAAAAAGTTGGACCATCTCGAGAAAACAAACCAGAGAGGAGAGGAGAAGACTGCAGAAAGGTACTTTTCTAATAGAACTCGTCCTTCTATACTTGGATCCTAGACCATTTCCTCATGTCCTGTCTGCAAAACTTTAAAAAGCTCCTGCATTACAGCACCCTCCTTCTCAGGAGAGGATACCAAAACCCACACTCTGAAACAGATGGAAGTGCAGTAAAAATCTTTGGGCACAAAATTATCCTAGAAGGACAGTTCTGTGCTATGCTTGCAGTTATCTTCAACAACTCCAACAAAGTTATTTGTGGTGCATACATTCCCATTAATTTAGTTGACTTGTGTGGGCATTTAAAACAAAAAAGACAAAATGTATAAAATATTCAGAAGGTTCAGGCTACTAGAAGGTTCTCTATTGGCGTTTTCTACTGCAAAAAGCTGATTTCTTGACAGTTTTTCCATAGATTACACAGTATGGGTAATTCACAGACTGTGCAGCTGAAAAGCAGAAAAGGTGGCCTGCAACAGAAACCTGGTACTCATTCAGAAACAGTAAATCAATCAAGACCCTAAACAAACCCATTTCCTAGCAAAATATGATGCATATCATGCATGTACAACAATATGGCTTTCTATTGTAAGAACACAGAATCAAGAGAAGCTCTTTTACTTATCAGGGCAAACTGTAAAGACTGATTATTCCACTTTGTCTGCTAAGGCAGAGCACTATTTCTGTTCATGTTGCTGGTTCTCCTCTGGGACATGGGACAGCCTTTCCTAAATGCTGGAGCCTCCCTGGGTGCTCAGAAATACAACTTGATAGATGTGAGAGTGTAAGATGGTCCAACTTTTCAGCTTTGCTTATAAGCCTGATACCAAAGCCAGAAAGATCTATTTGGTAGTGCTTTTCGGAACTTAGCCCTGAAGCCCTTACTCACATAAAACTCCTGCTTGAGATCTACCAGCTTTCCAAGTAAGATAAATGACAAAGATATGGAAATAGGCTAAGCACCTGCAACTCACATAAGGATATTCAGTCCCTTTCTATTTTTGACCTTAAATAACTTCTTTTTATTCACAGATGAGAACACATTGCTTCCAATTGCTGACAGTCAAGCTGCCACTTTCTCTTCTTTCTTAGAGACCACTGCCTGCTTAAGGCAGCTACAAATACTGCTCTGTTTGCAGCCTGAATTCTGCTGCCTGAGGAGGAAAACATGTAATAACCAACTTGTAACTTTCAACAACCTCCTTCTTGTAAATGCCCACCATTAGCCAAAGGAAGGACCACACCTGTGAGGACACCTTGACTTGCTCTGCAAACCTCCTGGGACCCAAGCACAGCATGCCTCCTTTTCTCCTTTCACTAAAAAAGTAGGAGGTCTTAGGATCCTCTTGCACTAAAAGAAGAACTATGGAGGAAAACCAGAGACAGCCTGCTGCTCCAAAAGAGTGTGCTGCCTCACCTATATGTTTTGTCTGACAACCAGCTACCAATGAAATTCTGCTTTTCACTTTTTAAATTGAGAAAATTAAGCTTAATGACAGCTCACACTCTTGAAAAGGTTAACTAACTGTTTTAAAATCCTTTTAAACTTACTCTTTAAAAAAAGGGTTACACAAACCGCTGAAAGTCAGGAAATTCGAGCTGAAATGTGTCAGTCTGTGGTTAAAAAAATGGAAAGTGACAGGAGGTAGGGGGAGAAGCATGTTCTCTTTAGCTTGCAGGGCTTCTACCTTGTGTTGTTTCCTTTGTTACTGGAGGAAGAAGGTATTAAAGCAGCAATATTTTCTTGAAAGGTTCCATTTCATGGTGTCTTTTGATAGCCTGAAGGGTTAGGTGGATGGTCTATGACTTAGCCTACTTTTCTAACTGTAAAAATATCTATGCTGTGGTAGTTTGTATTATGTAGTGCTACTTGTTTGATTGGCTGTGGAACATAATATGAAATAAAACCTAACTGTTATATAGGACCAGAAACAAGAATTTTTACGTAAGTTCCTATGAGGCACTATTCAAGCAAATGTTCAGTACAAATCATCAGCCTGCTTCAATAACAGCTCCAAATGCTACCACAAAATCTTAATCCTTGGAGAAGTTCCTAATAAGGCCAAACTCTCCATACAGTGAAACTAAGTATTGTCTGACTGACAAAAATACAGGATGCAAAAATACAGGTCTAAACTAACTCTCCCAACATAAAGCAGAAGTAGTTGGAATCCATGTAATGGTGTTTAAAAGTAATTTCACCACTAGGCAGTATGTGGGTTTGGTGAGATGTCTGCTACTCCTGCCGGGGAGAGAATAACCAATGCACAACCATGACAAATGCCATTCATGATTAAATAAACCTGTCTGAACCTTCATGCCTGACCAGAAAGATCCTTCACACTTGAACACTTACTTCCAATGCTTACAGAGACTTAACCAGGGGGTCAAATGAGGATGAAGGCCAAACCATTCCTGGGCCAAAGAGGACCTTTTCTAGCACTGCTCTAGTGCAACAGTGATCCCATCAGAATGCCAGTGAAGTTATATGCAGCTACGAGACCTCACATGCCTAATGATGCAACATGCTGTTCCTCTGAAGTGATGATGAATCATAACAAGCTGTCTGATATGGTCATAGACTATTAATTACTAAGTTGCATATGATCAGTTGTGCATCCAATGTGCAGTAAAAAAATATCCTTAGGGACTGCTTTGAACACTTTTTACTCTTGCCTTCTCTGGAACTTAAATGCAAAATAGTCAGTAGTATGGCACTTTGGTGAGACTATTGCTAGTCAAATATCTTTGCTTATGTAAATCAGTTCAAATTATTAAAACGATTACAATATTGCACGCTTACATGAATTCAAGTTTTTCTCTTAAAATGGAATTTTAAGAACCAAGAATATTAAAAGCATATGGAAAAAAAAATTAGAGCTCTCTCTTGCTTTCCTTCTTTCCTCTCCACACACACATCCCAAAGTGCAGAGGGTGCTGTAATTCTTACTTGAACTGAAGTCAATGAGAATTTGCCTAAGAAAGAACAGCTGGGTCAGGTCCAAAAGATTACCAGCAGCAATATAAACATATGCAGACACAATTA
Source organism: Turnix velox (assembly GCA_013400935.1). NCBI lineage: Eukaryota > Metazoa > Chordata > Aves > Charadriiformes > Turnicidae > Turnix > Turnix velox. Next base: position 241,315 of record VZTY01015157.1, read on the forward strand.
AATTTTACCCAGCTGCGTTCCCTGTTGTTTCATGTCTACCTGCATGCAACCTGCAGATTTGATCCACTGTTTGTGTGTGCACCCATTCATGTGTACCCACATGTGGGCAATAGAGCAAATCAGAAACTAGAAAGACTAAGAACTTGTTAAAAATTGATTGCTCACAAAAGGTACCAGCTAAAATCAAGTGCAGATACTAACATTTTTCAGTTACTTTGCCCTTTCTTACATGCTGTGTCCTCATTATAGATGTGTGACTCCGCTGGGATGTTGGGGAAGAAGCACTAGTGCAGAGTGGCTGGTGTGAAATAAACAGCATACACGCCTTTCCTGAGCTATATGGGGCCACATTCCCTGACATGAAGCCAAGCAGCCTTACCAGGGATGAAGAAGATTCTCCTGCTGAACCACGTCCAAATCAGAGAGTGTAGTAACCAGCAGACAAGACCACAATGTTCTAAGAAGTTCATATTTCATATCTGTACCATCACAACAAATCCCCTTAGCATCATTCAGAATCACAGAATGTCAGAGATTAGAAAGGACCTTGAAAGATCATCTAGTCCCATCCCTGTGACAGAGCAGGAACACCTAGTCCAGGTCACATAGGAATGTGTCCAAGTGGGTTTTGAATGTCTCTAGAGAAGGAGACCCCACCAGGAAGCTGCAAACTAACTATTCATCTGGGGGCTTGTTACAATTGCTTTTTTTTTTTTTTTTAGTTTTGCATATTTCAAACACTAAGAAGTTAGGAAGTAATTTCTGAATCAGTTTCTATTTACAAAAAAATTCCTTTTTTATCCACACAGTGAGAATGTCTGATTTTTAACATGCAAAACTGAAGGCTTTCCCTGGCCAAGGACTGAAGAATGGGATCCAGAATGGCCTGCAGACTGATTAGTGCAAAATCAGCATGACTGATGAGAGAAGGTTAAACAAGTCCTTCCATTTGCAGCATCTTGTAAAAAAATTATTTTTAGATAGCAGGAAACATAACACCGTTACGACAAAGATGAAGAGATCCTATTTTACAAGCACCTTGGATGCTCGGTTTTTATTACTGGCAGGCTGCAGGCAATTACCAGTGACAGGACAACTTGCAACATAATGAACTACCTGAAAATGTTGCCCTAAACCTACAGAGGAGCACAGAGTTTGCCTGGAGGACATGGCCAGCTGTCAGAAAGCTGCCAAGTCAGTGGGACCAGCATCTTCCATCCATGTACCAGCTGGGGAGATCAACTGACACCTTGCAAAGCTGAAGCCCAGGGCTCCTTTGCCCTGAGAAGGTCTGGATTCAGTCCCTACTTACCTGCCCTATCCCCAGGGCCATGGATCTTCAGACCCTCTTCTTAGCCATCTACTGGGTGAAGCTAAGAAACACAGCTCATGGGAAAAGAGCAAATAAGCAACCCTGCTCTCCATGCTGTTTTTCATCAAATAATTCTGCAGTGTGAAATGCAAGACTACTCTAAATGGGAATATGCAAAATTTTAGTATCTCACTGGCTAGAAATGCTGAATCAAAAAAGGTTTTGTTCATTCCTTCCTACTGGAAATAACCCCTAATGTAAATTCTGGAAAGAGGGAGGAAAGAAAGGATTAGTTGTGTGGACTATCTGTCTGAAAGTCAGGAACTATGGAGTTATAATTTCCTTTCTGACAGTGACTCACCCTGGGGAACGAAACACTTTCCCTCAATTCACCCATGTGAAGAAGGGATATAAAATCACTTATCTACCTCAAAAATACAGGCTGTGGAAGGATAATTGATCATTATCTACATGGCATCTCGTTCTCTGAATAACTTCTGTCCAGAAGGGTTGACAAATAGGCTGATAACTACTTTGGTAGTCTCTGGATTAGACCCCGTTGTAACAGCTGTACTTTGAAGTAGAGCAAATGCATGTTTGTTAACACTTAGGGAAAACATAAATATGTAAAACCCAGCCTCACATCTGGCTTAATATGAACAAGTCACACATTTAATTCAGTTCAGAGATTCCAAGATGTACAACTGGCCATGAGAGTTACAAGGCCCCTTCAGACAACAGTGACATTTTGTGATGTCACCTCAGTCTGCATTCAAGAAATGGTGCTCAGCTGGATGGACAACACTGACTACATCCACATCAGCCATCCAGGCTGACTCCACTCTGGACTCCATCCAGAGTCTTTGCTCTTGCCCTGAGGCCAAAGACAAGTTCTGGTCACACCACTCAACCACCCTGCTCTCAGAAACAGCAGAGCTGCCTACAGGAAGTCCATAGGAAAAAGCCTCTGACCCATGTTAATCCTGGATCCTACCAATTTAACAGTGAGCCAGCTGAGTTACAATGCCCCATGCATGGGACTTTGCCCTGTTTAGCTTCCTGGCACAGTGTTCTCAGGCTCAACTGGTAAAGTGAGATCCTCAGCCATGTTCATCTGAATGTTTCATTCTAACTCCAAATCAGTCTGTAAGAAAGCTATATATATATAATTGCTATTTTCATATAGAAAAGATTTTTTTTGCAATGAATGCTTACCTGCAGAGGACTATTTAGTGGTCTGTTTCTAGGTACTCCAAACGTTTTGTGAAAACTACCATCCTCTTCTGACAGTGGTGCCTTTAAAATGGAGCTGGTTAGAAGATTCTGAAGAGGAAAAGAATTCAATTCAGTAACTCAAGATGAAAACCTGGATTCAAACACACTGAAAGCAAACTCGACCTGACTGCAGAGGGTGCAACACTGGGCAAGGTCCTAAAGTGAGCGCTCAGCCTTGGAGCAGACCTCAGCCTGAGGTTTCTGGGACTTGGCTTTGCAGGAGCATTCATATGTGTAAAGGTTTTCCACGCAGTGAAACTTCCAGGTGAAAGAATTAACAGCAGCACTGAATAGTCCCCATGAAGCAAAGGGAACTGTTCTCACAAAAGGTCTCCTTTGCACAAACCAAAAGAGGTTCTTGTTTTCTTTTCCCAGTTTTAACTTCATGACCTAGTCATTTCTACACACAGGTGCAGGCATCCTCCAAGTATAGGCTCTTTGCAAAGCCTGTGGATTCAACAATAATAACTGAAACTTCTGATACCTTCTACAGGCATTACAGTGCTCTAATTAAGAGCAGGGGTTTGCTCATGTTTAATACAGGAAAACAATACAGAAATAATGGATAATGCCTACCCATGAGGGAAATCGGATGAAATATCTTCTCTCATGCATTTAAGAACTAAACAGGGACATACATCAGAAAAATCATCTGGTGGTGTGAAAGCTTGCACTTACTGGCACATCTTCCATAGTAGAGGCATGTGTAAAGAGCTGAGTGTTCAGGTTTTCTCCTTCCCAGTGATTTGAGCAAAAAAAATTTCCAGCTTTCTCAGTTGGAGACTCCACCTGAAATCAGAAAAGAGACTGCGATAAAAACAAATACCTAACTGAGATTTAGCCATTGATTTCTTAATAGATTGAAGAAATCTTCTTCACCGCCATGCATAATGCAAGTTTACAGTGTCATCTTTTAAAGCATACCTTGCTCTTTGCAGAAGAAAGTAGTTCAAGGTTCTCATAAAAATCTCCACCTAATAAAACTTTGAATAATTGCACTCAATGCTCTGCCAGTATTCAGAAGTTTTAATCCCCCAGAAAGCATTGAGAATATATGTATTTTTAGAACTTTAGTGTTAAAGTGATATAATGCAATGTCCTCAAATGTTCAAGTTTCTAAGTCACTCCATGCAGCTTGGTCCCTGTGGGGTTCTTCTATAGTTTTCCCCAATATTAGAAAGATTCAATCCAAATTCCTATCTAATTTTTTTTTTTCTTTTTAAGTTTCAAACGAAAACTGCATTAGAACAGCCCAAGCAAACCCCTGCTGAAAACAGCAGAAAGACTTCTATGGAAATCAATGGGATATGAATTAGGCATGCCTGGTATACTATATAGAACCAACACTAAGATCTTCAGGCTCACATGAAAGAAAAACAGACACAGCTATTTAACAGAAAATATATTGGTACAAGTTTCTCAGCAAAGTGTGCTGAATTAAATTGCCTCAAGTAAGTTGAGATCTACCTCTTGTTTGATTTTCTTCAGCAAAGGGGGTCCACTTTCATGTAGGCCAGCCACTATTGCAGATTCCTCCGACTCCTGCTTGATAACATCCTGCAGATCTTCTACAAGATGAGTCGGAGTTTGAGACTGAAAGGAAGAAACGTTATATCCAATTCCCAGAACATCCCTCTGCACTAATATCAAAGCAACTTTTATCATTGTTTCCTTCTTACCAGCATCTTCAAAGGGCCATATTTGATTTCCTGAGCAGCAAGTGCGCTTTTGAATGGAGTGGGTGTTCTTGGAGAGCTCTCTAATATAGACCTCTTGATTGCTGGAGTTCTGAAACTTTAAAAAGAAAAAGACAAACTTTAAAGGAATATACTCAAAAATATTCTTTCTTTATAGCAATACATGTGTACAGGCAGCGGCTGCTGTAAGACTTGGACAAAATACTTTCCTATGATCCTATAATCCATTTTGACTTTCTGGCAGAACACTTATTTAACTGTGATAAGGTGGAATGTCTTTATAAAAAAAAATGGTGTGTCTATATGGATGATTATTCTCTATTAACAACCTACATCCTCAGTTATAAAGTGGAATTTTTACTCCAAACTAATAAAAATCTGAATGTTGTAGAAACAATACAGCAGGAAGCAGAGAGACCCAGTATGTTGTTTGCAGGCAAACCTAAAGAAATGAACTCTAGTGAATTCAATAAGACAACATTATAACAGCATTGACTTACAGGCTATTTTCCTTCTGAGCTTTGAAGGTCTGATCTCTGTGGAATGGTGTGGTAGCAGCCATCTTATGGCCACACACTGGTGTGGAAGTTAGTGCAGGGTTGTCCAGGTCCAGGTTTTCATGACTGGATGAGGTGTTTAAGAACTGCAGGTAGGGAAAATTAAAATCAACAGGAACATCCAGATTGGAAGTCTGACTTCTTAAGCTGAAGTTAGTGAACAAAAGAAAAATAGATTCCTTCCTTCTAAGTGATTTTCTAACCCTAGTATGTGGGTAGGTCTACGTAAGGTACCTAACTACATGGGAAAATAATATTCAACAGCTTGGCTGGAGCAGTCAGGAAGCTGAACCCAGCAAGAAGGAAGTTATAAAGAAAATCACACTCTGTTCCAATGAGAAACACTCCCCATCACTTTAAGAGCCAGATATGAAAAGCATGACTTGGATTTGCTGTGAACATATTTTAATTAATATTAAGAGCAGTGTGGCCAAGGAAGAACTGTGTTAAAATTACTAAGGGGTGTTTTTGGTACAAACTGCAGGAGATGGGGCTAATTACACAAATATTTATTTACTACCATAAAAGCATACAGATTTCCCATATAAAGTGTTTATGACAGGAAAATAAATCTCCTATCATCATTCTCAAAACAAAGTGCTCCATTTTCACAGCATAAAATGAAAGCTGTCACCTGTGATGGGTACACAGAGTGTTCTGGAATGGAAACAGCTGGCCAACAAGGAGGAGGCAAGCATTTGGAGAAAACTGCTTTTGCATGAGTTCTGCCTAGTAACCTAAAATATTGTTTCCGAACAAATCTGTGAGCAAAGTGGTATCCTTTGTTCTGACATTGATTCACTGTATTGCCTTCTAGACTCAACTTGCATTTGATTAAAATACACTTTATCTAAGTGTATAAAAGTAAGAAAAGACAGACTTCACTCTATTCACTGAACAAATTTACTCACTGAATAAATGATAGGTGACTAAAATACCTAATAAGTAACAGGAGATACAGTGGAAGATCATTACATGCAACTATCCTTCATGCAAAAGTGTTTCTGACTTCAAAGACTAAAGACAAACCAAGGCAAAACCAACACAGACAGACAAACAACAAAAAAAACCCAAAACACTTTTAAGTAGTGCTACAGCTGTGAAACAAAGCACCCAATGACAGCAATTTGGAAGTGCACACCAGGTCATTTTAAGGGGCCATTTTTCTCCTCATTCCTATTCTGCTCCATCCCACATGGCCCAGGCTGAGGATGACAGGCAATGATTTGAATTTTCTGGGTTTTTTTCTGCAGTTTGGGGCTTTCTAGGTCAATGAATAATACTTGAAGTGGAAAGAGATGGAAAGCATTACAAATTATCAGAAATGTTAAACTCCAGTAGTTCAAAGGGTTCAAAGGGCAAGAGCAAAGCAAGCAATCGTATTCTCCTACAGATATGATCCAAATCAGAAAAAAACCCACCCAAGTCCCCAGATGAATTTAAAAGAAAAAAATCAACAGTTAGCTTGCTGATGATCTGAATTCAGCTGTAAAGACAAAGAGCAGTGAGAAGATTCAAACATGGAGTGAAATCAACAAGCGCAACAGTGATTAGTCATTTGTTCCAAAGGATTAGTTTCTAAATTGTTAATGCTGGGGTGACTTTTGAGAATTAGTAACATCTGTGCAGAAGAATCTTGATCTACCTGAGAGGGAGAGAAGGGCAGGCTTTTGACAGGGGAGCACTTAGGAGGAGTTGAACTGCTGACATCAGCTAGGACCAAGGTGCTATCGTGGCCACTGGCTAAGGGGCTGGAGTGTCCTCTCCTTTTGCGAAGAAGGACCCATGGAGCTGTGCTGCCCTGTGAGGCAGATAAGGACTTTGGTGAGCCAGGAGGGCCCTGATTCAACATGGTTTTGCTCAAGTTTGTGATGGGGTGTTCTTGAGATGTACAAGCACTGGCCCCTCTTTGCTGAAGCTGAGTGACTCTGCCTGAGGAAGCTTTGCTAGTCGAAGTGCCAGTGTCTTCAAAGAATTCAAAACTGCTGAGATCACCCCATGATGAAGGATGCTGAAACAACGTAGGAGGAACGGAGTAATAAGATAGTGTACAGTGCCACCTCATGAAAACACAGTGCTAGTATATGCCTGTAATCAACAACAACAAAGTCTTTCCCAGTTCAATTCAGTTTGACCCTGCTTATTTGAGCAATAATACTGTGAAAGCTTATTTGTGTTTTCAATATACATCCAACTGTCTAACATCCTAGAAATGTTGCTGGCAACTGAGTCCCTAAAGAAACAATGAGTCAAATGGTGTCATTACTATCTACTCGCCCAGAATTTTCTGCATGGGATTAAAAGAAGGCTTTTCACTACTAAAAAGTGTTTGCCTTGTGCTCTCAACCAAGACTGGTTTCCTCCCAACCTGCATTTCTGCTTTGGACACGCTGAATGGTGCTGCTGCAGATACCTCTGCTGCTGAAGGAGGGGGCCACCAACAGACATGTCACTGCTGTTACACATAGCATCCCAGAGACCACGATGACAAAAAGCACATGTCAATGCCAGTCAGGTACTTGGCGTGTTTCCAGTTGTTCACATATACCAGGACAAGATCCTTAAACTTTAAGAAGCAGCTATTGAAGCTACAATAAAAACTTTTAGCAAAAGATGGAGCTACCTGAGCAGCCACACATAAACTTAGGGCATGCATCACTTCAATATACATAAATATAATTTCATTGTTTAACATATTTCATGGCATCTCTGGTTTCATTTTAATACCAAAAGATTGTTTCAAGCTTCTACAGAACAGCTGGCTGAAAATTCTGCTGCCATACCAAGATGTAGCAGGAACGGGAGACACCCACAAAAAGCACACACATCCACATTTGAGGGCTTCATTTAAGAGCAGCTGCATTTTCATGTCAGAAGCTAGACTTTGGTTCTTGCAGCAATTAGAAATTACTTGGAAAGAAAAAAAGAAGCACATTTAGGATTCTCCCAGCTCCTCTCCCCTTACTCCTTGATCATGCACAAATCCACCTGACGTGGCAAGTCTACTTACGGAGTCTATTAACTGGAGTGTTTCTGCAAATTCTAAGAGATTCTTAACATTATCCAGGATGTTGCTCTGGTGAACAATCATGCACCGCGCAGGGGATGCGCTTTCCTCAGGTAAGCAACCATGATCCACTGGTGGAGATGCAGTACAGTGGTGATGTTCCCCCAAACAGGAAACAGGTGCATTGTCACCACTGGTCCTGGTGCTGTCAGCAATTGTGGTGCTGTGCCAGCTGGGGTAGTTTGATGTGTGGTTCTGTGTCTAAAGGAAGGAGAAAGAAAAAAAAAAAGAAAAAGGAGGGGGGGAAGAAGGCAGAAGGAACTTAGCAATGAAATTGCACAAGGTGTCAAATGCCACTGCAGGAAAGATAAAAGTAGTTGCATCATCATCTAAAAGCTTATGCCAATGAAACAATTGTCAAGATGTTTCCTTTCATCAGTGTAAGATCTCCTTTTGAGTAATATTGGCGTTGTATTTGTTATCCCAAAGTTATCACAATTTACTTCAAGGATTATGAGTACATATCATTACTAACACAATTTCATTTTGTGTTTACTCCAAAAGCTCAAAAAGTGCCTGTGAGTCATTTTCTGTCAGAAGCAAGAAATGTCAGGATTGCCCGACTGAGCACTAAGCACTGCAGGAGGCTGAAGGGTTTAAGAGTTAGAGTTGCTTTTGTTTGCTTATCTCCTTCTCTTCTATCCCTGACTAACACTACAGCTTACACCAATGCAATGAAGAGGCTGTCAAATCAATGTGGTTAGGAAAGCAGAAGAACAAATTAACAGAAGTTTCTTTCCAGTGTGATCATGCAACAGAAGAAATTGCAAAACATTTACTAAAGTTAAGAAGTGGCCAAGCTAACGTATCATGCATGCAGTTGTTTTACTATTAATTTATATATTACCAAAAAAACCAAAGAATCTGCTGGCTATCACCTATCTTCAAAAACAATTTAGGGATTCTCGGCTTTGGTGATGGTGTTAAGTAATTACGTGCAGGTTTTCACATATAAACATCCAATGGCTTATACAACCAAGTGTGAGAATTCAGTAATAGCCAGCATTTGTTCCACACATGCAGTTACAAAGAATCTAACATTATTTGGAGAAATAAAACTCACTGTCCAACATGCACCAAGTCTGAAGCTTACAAAGTGAATAAAACACAGCTGAAAGAAAGAATGTTTCCAGTGGGGGAAACAGAGAAGAAAAAAAATCTAATATGCAGGCACTACATTTTCATCACATGAACCATTGCACACTTTCAGAAATGGAGATCCCATTGATTTATGATCTTTGGGATTTGTTGTCTTTGTACAATCATCATGTTCCCAATATTACATTACAGAGCCCAGCCCTGCTCCCACTTTGCAAAGTAAAGCACCCGCAAATTGTTTGCCTTTTTTTTCTCAATAAATGAATTTACAAAGCAAATAAAGATTATATATGTGCTATGTTTCATCCTTTTAAAATGGGTATAGAGCCTTGATTAGTATCAAAGGCAGAGGGGGGAGTAAAAAGTTAAAAAGACAAGCACTGGGGTAATGCTGCTATCCCTCCATCCAAGCACACAGTGATAATCTTACTGGTAATGCCTGCTGCCCTTTCAGTTCATTCTCAGTCGACATTAGTAGCAACTCTAATTCCTTTATTCGTTTTTCTTTCTCAGGGTCTTCATCATTATAGTGTCTCTGAAATTAAGAGTTAAGGGAAAAGAAAAGATAAAGGTCTGATAGGATGTAGCAACTAAAATGCTTATGGCTTGGTGTCCTGTGGTTATAATAGATTAGACTTAAAGATGAAACAAATGTCAACTGTGTTTTCCACTACCAAAGTCCCTGTTGAATTTCAGTACACACATTTGAAATGAAGAATGTGGAAGCTACCACACCAGATGTCAACACTACTGTGTTTTAAATCCACTTCAGAAGAAGCAATTATTAGCTATCTTAGAACTCCCCCACTTTCCCCATTTTCTCTCCTCACATTTATTACATTAAAAAGTTGCCTTAATGTACAATGACTTATCAACTGTTTAACAAATTGACTCTTGAAACGATGTTCAAATTATCTACCTGGATAGCTGCAGCAGCTGGCTGAGGAACATTGACAATATTTACATGCAGAGCTACTGGATATGGGATCTGACCAGGGACCTAGGCCAAAAAGCAAAAAACACTGGAAGTTATTATTTCTATCATAATGTCCTGCCTGCATTGTACATTCGTGTTAAGCATACTTTGGTTTTAGCTTCTTAATATTTATAATCTGTGGAGGTGAAATAGCAAAAGAACTCCAACAATATTCAGAAGAAAAGTAAACAGGTTTTTAAGGAATATGACATTGAGCTTTAAAGAGGAAGAAAGATTTTCATATATGAAATATCAACCCTTCATGAATAATGAAAGATTAATAATTTATAAATACATTTGTAAGGGTTTTTTAATTGATGTGAAAGCACAAAGGATGCCATTTATTATCATTTAAAGCTCTACAATGTAACTGTCTCAAGCAGCAGCCTGTTTCATTATTAATCATGAATAGAAAAGGAATGAGATTAAAAACAATACTTGTTTACTTGGTCCTGACATGCAATCCACAAACAGAATGTTACTGAAGAGAATGTGGGAGATTTTGACAAAGAACACAGAATGAACCCAATTCAACTGAATGTCAACAAGTGTAGAATTCACCACTAGAAGAAGCAGTACTGGAAACACGTTCAGTGCTTCCAAGATGTTAAAAACACTGAACCTGATCCCACCACCTGAATGCTGACAATCAATCCAAAGCATATGCATTTTCATCACTAAATGAAGTCAAAGCCAAGGTGACTCACACATGACATTGAAGTCACATAAGTCCACCATGACTTGAGTGAAAATCTTTATGCTTCCTAAAATCAGGCCTGGCAAAAGAAAAGAAACCACCCACATTTTCTGGCACTTACATTTTGTGGCTCAGAGATGTGGTAGTAGGAGTAGTCACTGCTCAGTGGGGGCTGGCTGGCTATGGGCAACTGTGCAGAAGGAGGGTTGTGCGAAAAGGCCATCACATGGTTGCTCTTCTGGAAGCCAGCAGCTGCTGAAGAGTGACAGACTTTGGAGGACTCCTGTAGGTACCCCTCCTGCTCAACCTTTCGGCGCATGGTGGAATTCCAGTGGTTCTTGATAGCATTATCAGTTCTGTAACACAAATACATATGCTTGAGGAGTTTTAAAAACAAGCATTTCCAATTCAAACAGGGATTAATGAGCAGAAAGCTGCTGTTGGCATTTCTGATGAAACCTTGAGCTGTTCCCCGACCTTCCTCCTTCCTCAACCTTTACAAATGCTGCTCTCAGCTTCTCAGGAAAGATGCTCAGTATAAAAGGACGTTGGAGGGGTAAATGGGCTAGGGCTGTTTGTGTACTTTCTGAAACAATCTCTAAGGCTTAGGTCCTCAGACTTAAGAAATAATTTCAGCTTCACATCATTCCCATGAGGTGAGGTGACAGCAAAGGCTAAGACTCCTCTCCAGCTTACTGAAAGGGCTGCCAACATCATCTTCCTATGTCTTAATGGTGCACCAGTGTTTTACTGTATCTCATTGCTGCAAAGAAAGGCTGTGGAGAACAGCTGTGAGAAGACTAACTTCAAAGCGACTTTCCAACTGGCCACCCAGGCAATGACAACATCACGCTATACATGCAAATCTACTAAAACAAAGCAGTTAAGATTTTTCTTAACTGCAGAAAAAATGAGATTTGACTTCTCATGTTCATGAGTCAGAAAAAGCAAACTTATCAAGTCTGTGTGATTTTAAGGGTACACTTACAAGGGTACGCTTAGAAACAGCTCCCCTGGAAAACATCACCACCCCACAGTATCACTGATGTGTGGAAGATGCAAAGAAAAACTATCTAAAGAGTAAATGCTTTCTTGTTTTCTTCTAGAAGGTGAAAGCAGCTTATGGAATGCCTGCTTACAAGACTATCATGATCTTAGGTATTATATTTAGATCCTGAAGCAGTTTCTCCAACCAGCAGGAGTAAAAATGGGAAGGGAAACCTCTCCTTTGCTCACATTACTTATTTGTCAGCAGTTGACGTTGAGTCACTTTTACTCCAGAGTGAATAAAACACTGAATTTCTGAAATCATGTGCAAGCTCTCCATAAACTTTCAGCGAGACAGCTATACCCAGGACCAGAGTCTGAGGAATTCAGTTTCTCCAGGTTTGTACATAGATTTTTTACAAATACAAATTATCTGGGTGAATCAGGGGCAATCACAAATGTTGAAGCAGCCTTTGCTTAAGTTCCTTTGAATAAACAGAATGGATTTCATATTAAGCACATACCCTTAGCTGAAAGTAAATTAAGTTCCACTTGCAGAGCTTGATTCTTCACTGCTAAATCAATTTGAATTTTGACAGTTACTGCAAGTATAAGGAAGATTGCACAGACATTTAGGAAGCTGTTGCAGTCTTGCTCTAGTTAATGTTTTTTTTTTTATCTATAGCAAACATCAAAAGCATGTAAAAATAGTGCAGTTACATGTACTGACCAAATAAACAGTTCCCTGCTGAGAAAAAATGCACATCTAATGTCACTGACTTCCCAGGTTTTCATTCCAATTTTTTTTTTTATTTCTAACGTGCAGCTTGAGGCAGCTGAAACAAACTGCTCGGACCTGCAACTTTTCCCCCTTTTCCTTAAGTGCTAAAGGTCATTACCGTCCAGGCAGCAACTTTGCAATTTCTGCCCATCTGTTTCCCAGTCTCTTGTGGGCCTGGTAAATAATTCTATCTTCCTCTTCTGTCCAGGAGGTTTTCTTCACTTCAGGATTCAAGTGGTTGTGCCACCTCTCCCTGCACTGTTTTCCAATTCTTCCCTTCAAATGCTTAGCAATGACAGACCAGCGCTTTGGACCGTATTTCTGCACAAGTTCTATCACCTTCAAAGAAGGACATAAAAACTGCCTGTATTTAACAATGCATAATGAATGAAGCAAAGAAACATTTCTTTGATGGAACAACACTTTCAATGACATTTCTCAAAATCCCCACAGTAAACTAACACACAAATAAGATTCCCGACTTCCCACTTACACTTTTATCCAAAAGAAAAATCTGGTAATAGTTAAGAGATTTCTAGACTGCATTTCTGTATTATAATGCTGTAAAGGAACATTAATAAATTTCATATAGAGACCTACACAGATAATAAGCATTGAAACTGAAGGATGAGTCTGCTTCTCATATATGGTGGCTGGGACCACCAAACTCTCAAGGAGTATTGCCTCATCACATGAAACCCACTATTAAGGCATTAACATAATGAAAGGAAAACCAATTACCCTTTGATCCTCCTCTTTAGTCCATGGACCTTTGATAAGTTCTGGGTTTAGTACCTTCTGCCATCGGTGCTGGCACTGAACATCTGTCCGATTCTAGTTAAATACACAAATTAGATCATTCTTTAGACAAAATGAATGAAGGGTGGTAATGCTTTTATTGATGTATGCTTGCCCCAGATGTATTTCACTAGTAAACAACATGAAGTGACACAGATAGAACACTACATGGAGTCTCTAAGGAGAAGGTGCTCAACTATCCCTTTGCTTCCTGAACTAGACAGTATTTCCATCATTCCTGAAGTGATGATCCTATCACCAAAGCTACACAAACTGAATATTCTTGATCTGGCACAGTCACTGCCATGCTTTCACGCCTATCAAGCAAAGCAATTATCTTCTAAACCACACTTACAATCCATCAAAGCTATCTTTATTCTGTGCTGAGACATTGTTTCAGTGTCACATTGACCATCTACTGTGCTGCATTCCTCCAACCCTCCCTCCATTTTTGATTGCTTGAATTTTACCAACCCTTCCCGAGAAATTAAAAGAAAATGAAGGTAAGGGCTTCCACAATATTGTAACTAAATTTCTGAGGTTTCCATCCAGGGAAGTTTAGTATCTCCCACAAAAATGGCAACTATAAAGCAAGCCACTTCCCTTTCCCTTACTTGGAAACCTCACTATTACTGGAAACAGAAACTAATATCCACTTACCGGAAGGAAATTGGCAATGACTTTCCAGTCTTCTGTGCCATTCTGTTCCACAAGCTTCTTCAGTTTCTCATCCTGAATAATCAAAGAAACCATAGACACCATTATTAACCACAATCTCTTACAATGGAAATTAAATAAATTTAAAAAAATACCCCCTTCTAAGTTTTTATGCATCTAATTTTGCACCCTGAATGTAAGAGAAGGTGGTCTGTAGTCATCTCATATTTTTAACTGCCTAAATCAGAAGGTCTTGTGAATTTTGATAGGTTGCAGGATAAACACCAACTTTCTTTGTGCTCTTGACTCCCATTGTAGTTTCCCATTCTACTGCTCAAAGCAATATAAGTGCTATCCCTGTACTGGATTTACAGGAGGGCATGGATGTTTAGATGCCAGGCATCAGAATATAATGAAATTCAGTAACACTTAGGCACACAGCTGTCTGTGGACCTCTGAAAATCACAGCCTTAAGCTTTAAATGTTTGCAAGTAATGGAACCTTCAGCAATTTGCTCATTGCCTATCCATGTAAAATGAACACACAATAAAGCTAGTGGCTCCTTTCTGCTCCCGATCACTGTGAGAAAGTCTTGTATACTCACAGTAGCAAGAAATTTGGCCCAGAATTTTTAAGGATAAGGCCAGAAATACGCACTCTACAGACAAAATAAACTAATGGCATGTACTGGAAAAATTGAGATAGTGTAAGACAAGTGAGAACTGCCTCAAGAGATAAGAGGAGGGAAGCAACCTCTCAAGCACCTCCCAGTATGCTCCCAGTTCATGAGACAGGAAAGTGGCGGCTGCGCTTTAAGGCCATACCTTCCTCCCTGGCCATATGACAAACAGATTCACCTCTGTAAGAGCAGACAATGATTTAACAAAAAAATTGAAAAAAATGTTTGCAAGAGGTGTCCTGCCACTGCTTATACATCAGTATGCATTGTTACAGAGGAGAAAGTTGAAACACAGCTTAAGAACTGTACGAATGTATTTCACAATATATTGAAACCAGTTAAATGGCCACAGGATATCCACCTGGCAAAGGAGGTTGATACCACAATTCACTCAGAAAGTCAGCACAAGGTTATCATGGCTAAAGCTCATTTTGACCTCCTCCAAAAACAAAACAGATCTTGAACGCTCAGTTTTGGTACTGCTGGTTTCTTTCATCCAGTTTTTACTTAAATTCCACTCTGAAACATAATCCTGCAATTAAAGGACAAATTTCAAATGGCACAAAAGGACTGCAGCAGTTTCTGCCACAGATGTTGTGGGACACTGAATACACGTCAGTTCTCGCATAGCAACCATTCTCAACCAAAAGAGGGAACAGTAACAATCAAACATTGCTGCAGGTGACTTAATCTGTTTCTCCAGCGGGGATTACATGAGGACTCACATACCTGTAATGCATGTTGGTGATGTATGTTGGTAACGTTGGTGGACATAAAAAAACAATGCTTACACATTTTACTTAGAAGAATGATTCTCAAAGTTAAATAAAACACTGACTGTAACTAAAGAGTTGAGAACTTTATTCACATTCATATACATAGGACTGTCACTGAAATTAGTCCACAGATAAGCAACGTAAAGAGCATGATCTATGCTCTGTCTTTTTACAAGCAGGGGATGGATGAACTTGGATTTACCTCTTCGCGAGTCCACCTGGTTTTTCCTAAGTGACGTTTTCCAGTCTTAGGAAGCAGACCATCATAATCGTGATCATACATCTCAACATCTTCTTCATCATCATCACTACTATATATACTGTACAAGAAAACAAGACAGAAAGTAGAACATGGGGATTTGAGCTCCTGAATTGCAAAGCACAAAAAACCCACTACAGTCCTTACAAAGGTTACACAGATAAAAGTTTTAAAACTTGCACAACAAGATTTTGTTCTGCATTCTGTTGTTCTAGTATTCTGAACTGGTTCTGCTGTTTTTGGTATCCACAGATACAAGCAAAGGGCTGGCAGCCTTTGTATTGCTGTGCATGTTTAGACCTGCTCTTACTGTTAGATCAGTGGTGAATTACACATTTGGCAAACTTTCAACCAATGAAGGTTTCAAAATAAAATACAGTGTTTGGGACAAAAGAGAACTAGAGGCCATCCATTACACAAGTGAATGTTTAAAATTTTTAACTCATGCCATACATTCTGACAAATATTACCATTTTTGTCTAACAGAGCAGACAGTTATTACTAAATAAAACAGACTATGTATAAATAATAGAAGTTAACCAATAATAGACTTGTTTGAGAATATAGTTATGGACCCCACATATGAAGACAAAAGTTTCTATGAATAAGTAAAGCCACCAAGTGGTAGCATTAACATGCAATAAGGTCAGATATAAAATGTGCTTGCTGTTTATGAGTCTGGGCAGACAAAAGTTGAGGACAAGTATACTTAATACTCTAACTGATGAATGATTGAGCCCATTTATACTCTTAATTTCTCTAACTTAAGACTTTATTACCTCTACTGCTAAATACCTCATGCTGGTTTTGAAATTCTCTGCTACTCACCTAATTCATGACTAAGGGATTTCCCCAGAGGCTATTTATGGGTAAAAAGGGCTCTACTATTCTTTTCACAAAGAGTACTTGCTCTACTCAGTTAACTAAGAGAGTGCTTTGCAACACATTCTCTCTTTCTAGTGGGCAGTATTTTATTTTCAACTTTTAAGATATGGGCAGCAGTTCTGACACTTCATCTAAGAGATGTGATAGAAAGTGCTAGGAAGGAGGCAATATCATGCTACAAGACTTAGAATTGTGATATAACTGATGGTATGATATGCAGTGGTATGTTAAGGTATGAGTAAGACATTCAAATAAAACTATTTTGTAATAAAATGATCAGGCATTGGTTAGCCTATTAACCTATCTCCTGGAGCTCACATTTTAAATTAAGTTGCAGTGAAGCACAAAGACTGTTGGTCAAGCTGCAAGCAACTCCAAAATGCAAGCTGTTTAAACAGAAATTCTTTTAATCACACATTACATCTTCAGTCCTGTTTTCTGGCCTGTGCCATGCACCATGAAACTATGCTGCCTGTAGGAAGTTTTCCACAGCCTTCCGTGATGCATGTGGCCTCTCCCCAGGCTTTTCTAGGTGGCCCTTCACTCACCCCCCCTGTCCCTAGCTGCCACACCTCACTCCCACAGTGATACAGTACTGCAGCCTGCACCCATTGCTGGGCAGAAGAGGTTGACTCCCACTTGTCCACACCTGGTTGACTTCACCAGGGAGAAGTAGAGCTAGAAGGCCCCCCTTCAGCCTCCTCTTCCCCAGACTGAACAACTCCATCTCCCTCAGAGGCTCCTCTTAAGACTTATTCTCCAGACTCCTCACCAGGCTTTTTGCCCTTCTCTGGACCCATTCAGGCACCTCAAGGTCTTTTTTTGTGGTGAGGATCCCATGACTGGACCCAGTACTCTACTTCTTAAACCTGTGCCCTCAGTCTCTTACATTCTCTTGTCTTTTGACAAGGTGATACGTCCCAGTGTACACTCTCTATTCCCCAGCTCCCGTAAACATTTTGAGGGCAGCCTTGACTGATAGTCCCCACTCTGCATCCCAAGGCCATCGGGCACCACTGGCTATCAGCTGGAGCCTCAGTAAAGCTAACACCCCCCAGCTGCCACCAAGGGAGCAAAATTCTAAGTGCCAGAGACAGCTGTGCGACTGCCCCTATGCCAAAGGAAGTTTTGCGCCTCGAGCTCCAAGTATCATTTTGAGAATTAGTTTCGCAGAGAGTAAAAGCACCAGCTTCGCATCCATCAGCGATGCTTCCTGGGACAGTGGCGTGCGTTTCAGGCAGAGCAAAGAGACACCGCACCGCAATGATGGCAGCACATCCGTGGCGAACAGGTTAAAAGTGGTTTAAGTGCGGTGCCAATAATGTCACCGGGTTGTTTAAACAACCGTGACTTTGCTGGCATCAGAAAAGCCGGCTGTTACTACCTGCCTTCTCCAGCAAGAGAGATTGAAGGAATCGGACACCAGAGCCCGTTCCCGCGGCAGAGCCCGCGCCCGCTCCAGCCGGGGCGGCCCCGCTCCACTCACCGCAGCGCGCCGCCGTGGCGGGGCGGTCGGTAGAGCTCCGCCGTGTCCCTGCGGGAGGCGCCCGCGAGGCAAAGCGGCGTCTGTCCCTCTCCTCCAGGGGAGACGGGACGGCTGATTCATCGCTGGCCCCAGCGACAGCCCGGCTCTGACGCTAAAAGTACAGTCCGGCGCTCGCCGCGCGGTTCGCTGCCTGCCCCCGCACCCCAAAGTCCCCCCGCTCTTAAAAAGACCCCTCCCGTCTCCCCTGTCCCCGTCCCCAATCCCGCCGGACGGAGCCGGCAGCCGGGCAGGGAAAGGCAGGGCTACTACTTTCTCCTCCTGTCACAGCCCAGCCGAAAGGGAGGGGAAGAAGGGAGGATGCTGGGCTGCAAAGAGAAAAAAAAAAGCCTCCACGTGTCCGACCCGCCATCCTCGGCTAATTAGACCACATCCCTGCTCTCTGCACCCTCCCGGCAACGGCGGCACAGACGCGGCCACGCAGCAGTGGACACCCGTCTAGCCCGCCGCCACTCCTGGCTCACGGCACTGGGCAGTGGGGATTGCCCTCTTTGAGGAGCGCGGCGGGCAGGGTGGCGGGCCGGGTGACAGCTCCTTCCGAGCGCCCGTAAGAGCCGCAGCCTCTGCAGTGCCCGCCTGCACTCCTGCATGAGTGGCGTGTGCGGGAAAAAGCCAAACCCCGCAGAGCGTGACTACATCTTGCATAGGAGAGCCGCACGCCGGGGGCAAACGCGCTGCCACTACCGGGAATAAATAAAACTTAAAAGAAATAGACGAGTGAGCGAGCCTAGCCCCCACCGCCCACCTGCCGTCCCACCCTGCGGGGAATGAATGAATGAATGAGACGAGACGCTACCTGCCGCCCCCAAGCCAGTCCGGCATTATCCTTGCCGTCCAGCTGCAGAGCACTTAGCCACACCGGGTTCCGCGAGTAGCCAGCCCCGCTTCTCTGTGGGGCGCCCGGCAGGCGTGTAGCGCCCAGTCCCGGTGCCCCGTCAAGAGACGGCGCGTCCTGCAGGGCTCCCGCTCCTCCTGACCTGTGCTTGGTGAATAGTTCAGGTGCGCGGAGGACGGGGGAACTGCCCGCCCCGTCCAGCAGCGCAAACCCACCGCTGCCTTCCCTCTCCCGCGCCCCGTCTGACAGGCGCGGAGCGGGAGCGAGAGCGGCCGCCCCCCGCCCCACAAGCAAGCGAGTTACCTGTGCCGGGGTCTCCGGGCCATCCTCGCACCGGCCACTGGGGGAGGAAGACGGGGGGAGCCCGCGCCCGCCGCCTTGCCCTGCTGCCAGGCTGCTCCCAGGCGCTCCGCTGCCGCGCACGGGAGTGCCGAGGAGCCGCGGGAGGAGGAGGAGGAAACAGGTTGAGATTAAAGAGTAAACTCTGTAAACAGAGATGCCATCAAACAAAGGGCCCTTGGACACTCCCCCTCCCGCCAAATCTGGCGCCCCTGCAGTGCGCAGGCGCTTGGCGCCGGGCGGCGGGACCGTGCAGCGGCGGCGGGGAGCAGGGCGGGCAGATCGGGGCCGCGCGTCCGAAGGGGCCCTCCCGCCCCGCCTTGCCCTGGCGGGGACTCCTCCGCCCCCCTGCGTAACCCATCTCTGTGCCTGCGCCGTAACCCCTTGACGCCGCGGCGGCGGACTCCTTCTTTTTCTCGCGGCGTGAGGGTTTGGTTGGGAGAGCCGTCGGAGTAGAGGGGACAGCTCGCCCCCCACCACAGACACGGCGGGTGGAGAAGTAGAGTCCAGCCGTGGGGCGGCGCTGCCCGCTCGGGGGTATGGGACCACCAGCGGGTGGCACGTAGGTGCCTCTCGCCGACGGCGGAAGGGGGGAGGTGGTTGTGGCCCTTGGCGGGTGCACCTGCTGCTCTGCGTGGCGTGCGGACTGCAGCGGCAAGTAGCCCGTGAGAGTGAAGGGGTGCGAGCAACCCCCCCTGCGGGAAATATAAAATAAAAGG